>JABUQX010107104.1:0-20000 GCA_015478945.1 Trachelipus rathkii
AGAAAGATATGAAGAATGGAAAATGCCTTATTATCAAATACAATATCAATTTTTACACTAAATTAGGACCAAATACCAAGGGACTTACCTATGTTGTATAGGCATAGCTAATTACTGAAAAATGGAATTTGAAGTAGGCCTAAAATGTAAACTTGGGCTTTTTGACTGAGATAAGAAATTTAATAACCAAAACTGTAGAAATATTGACTAGATTTGAAAATAAAAAAATGTCATAGTGATTTACATGTATAGGTACCGGTATTACAAATGAAAGCAGAAAACCTGTGTTGTGTTTTATTTATCCATAATTTTCACTGCTTAATCATCCCCCCTAAATTAGAACCCTTAATAGTCTTTTATGTTTATATGATAGGCCTATTTTCCTTAATTTAAAGACTGAAAAATAATATATATATTGTTTAAAAATTTTATGTGGGCTATTAATAGGAAGAAATATCTATATTGGTATAGCATATATTTTATTAGGTTAATGCAGGTTTCTATAAATAAGTACTATTTTATTATGTATTATTTATTACTATTTATATTGATTAATATTTTTAGGTACTTATTTTATAAATCTTATGTACCATTTGTTTAAGATGTAGTTGTGATAGCCAGAAAATATTTATTCATAGTATAATTAATTTATATATATATTATTTTTAAAATGAGTTCTGAAATTGAAAATTATGTTGCTCAGAATTGCCCATGGGAGAAGCTGCCAGTTAATATAAAAAAAGTAAGTATTTTTTTTAAAAAATTTATATGGTGGTAAGAATTCATTAAATTTGAGTTCCATTTTCTATATAGATTGGTTACTTACATGATTAAAGGACTTTTTTATAACTTTTAAAGATAGATTTTTATAAATATATGAATTATATATATATATATATATATAATATATATATATATATTATATATATATATATATATATATATATATATATAGTTTATTTAAAATAGTATATATACATCAGCATCCTTAATATATATATATATATATATATATATAGGGTTGGGATTAAAAAAAAAACCGTTCGTTTTTTTAAAAAAAAAAACACGTTTTTTTTTAAAAAAAGACCAAAGGCCAAAATTTTTGTTTTTTTTTGTTTTTTTTTTTAAATTACTTATTTTTCTTATATTTCAAGTCTTTTTAGGGTATTTAGCATTAAAATACAGTAAATACAATATGTTAAAAGAGGTATACAATATATAAAGTAGAGTTTAGTACTTAATAAAGTTTTATTAGTGCTCTAGGGCATATAATTATTACATTTCACATGATCTGATTATATATATATATATATATATATATATATATATATATATATATATATATATATATTATATATATATATATATATTATATATTATATATATAAATATATATATATATAATATATATTCTTTCATATACCTTTTTCTCTCCCAAGACTGGTGGTAAGGTGCATAACAAGCATCATAATAAAGAAAAGAAAAGCAGTAGAAGAATATGACAAAAGTCAAAAAGAAAGCCCACTTACCCCCCCCCTCTGTTCCACTAATTAGTAAGGACTCGTCGCAGTCAGAAAATCCACCCTATAGCTTCACGGGACTGCGACGGACCCTCACTATGGTAAATCGTCAGTGTAAGGGTTCATCCCTTGACCCAGGTGGGCCACAACCATACCCCTTCACAAAACCCAGCCATTCTCTCTTATTATGCACCTTTATTCTCGCCTCTGCCAAACTCACATTTTTCTCCTTCAGACATTCGTTTACTGACTCAATCCACTTTTTCTTCGATCTCCCAGCCGTCGGTTTTCAACACACTCGGCACTATACTTCTGCTTAAAACCGACTATCCATTCCTCCTTTCCACATGACCAACATCTCAACATACTTTCATTTATTCTCTCGTTTACCCCTTTCTTCACACCACACAACTCTCTAATATGTTCATTCCTCATTTTATCAATTCTTCTCTCACAATTTTCATGCCCCTAAGAATTGAACACATTGAACTTTAGATCTTATACTTCTTATTCCAGACCATAGTCTCACTACTATACAATCATACACAGGTAACAACATACGTCATGTAGCCCTAAGCGCACTAAAAGACTTGACCAACGATTTAATTGGCACAGCCACCTTCGCTGCATTCAAGCAACTTTCCTACTAACGGTGCATCATCGTTCCTTCTCATGCTCCACATATACCCTAAATATTTAAACTCAGACACTTGTTCCAGCTGCTCACCATCTTAACATAACTTCACACTGAGACTGTTCTCACTCACAACCCTAACCTAACTCTATATCTTACGTTACTTCAAACCCCTCCTTTGTACACACCCTGGCCAAATCTCTCTAGCCATCCTCTCAACTCTTCAGATTCCGCCACACAAAACGCAAACATAGGCATTATAGGTAGGGCACCTCTGCACGTCATCTCATCATGTCTAACATCCATTTCCCTGTCAGCGCCCACCTTCAATTTTTCATAACTCCATCCTATACAAATTAATAACCAAGGAAACATAACACAACTCTGGCCTCACTCCGCTATTAATACTAACCAATCACTTTTGACAGCATTTATTCTTACACATGCCTCACTATCGTCATGCATTCTTTTGATTCCATTCAGAAGCCTAACCAACACTATACCTATATCACTAACACCTGCCAATAGACCTTCCTATTAACCCTATCAATACCCCCCTGTTGCAATCCATAAAACCTAAAACACAATTTATTCTTCTTCTTCCTCACATTTTTCTCTCTCATTTTCTCAATGTAAAGATTTCTGGATCACACACATCTCTAACTACTCCTAAACGCACCTTGTCTTCACCAATCAGTCCTTCAGTCACTCGGCGCACTCTTTCGACCAAACACCAAGCATATATCTTCCCCTACAACCTCAATAAACTAATACCCTATAATTTCTAACAGTTCCTTTATCTCCCTTACCCTTCTATAAAGGTACTATTACTGCTCTGCTCCAATCCCTGAAACTATAACCTCCATAAACGCTTTATTAAACAACTTCAAGATCCAATCAATCACGATCTTCTTGCCTCCGTTCTTGATAATTTCACCAGTAATTTCATCTATACCAGCAGATTTACATTCTTCAACTTTTCTCGCCTCTCTCACTCTACCATTTCCTCCTCTTTGCTAATAATCTCATCCCCAAAATAACCTATTCCTTCTTGTCCAATCAAACGCCAACCACAGTCATTATCAACTACACCATCATTACTGCCATATTATACAGATTTTCCGACGTGTTCTTTCCACACTCCCTCACATCCATTTCATCAGTTACAAAAACACATCCCTATTCATTATTCTAACAGATTCCCCTTATTCTCATTCTGTAACCTTTCACGGCTTCCTTCCAGAAAGAGCTTCCTATTCCCTGTATGTCCCCATTCATCCTCCTTCCAAACTGTTCATTTACTCTTCTTTTCTCTTACGGTATGCATCTTTTAGCATTCTTTTTACCTCATTATATAATTCCAAGCATCTTGCTCTTTCTTTTGAACTTCATCATTTGCTTTAGTACATTCAACCACGCTCTTCTTTTTTACTTTTAAACCGCTTGCATCACTTCTTCATTCCACCATTCCTGTTATCATTCTTACTTCCTACTTTCGCACACACCTACATACTTCTTTTGCACTGCTAACCAAATTGCTACCTTCATTTGCTTCCAGAATTATTCAGTTTCAACTTGTTCACATTCAACTGATTTACTTACGGAACGTTCTTACATACTTATCCTTATTACCTTGTTCCTAAACTTCTCACTCTTAATTTACCCACTTCCTTCGTATCACCTTTCCCTCCATCCAAGTCCCCCTAACTTAATTTTACATAGAACAACATAATGACCCGATAATCCCATTCCTAAACCCCTCATTGATTTAACATCCAATACATACTTCAGACATCTCCTTCTTCACCAACACAAATCAATCATACTTTTTCACTTCGAACCATCTCTTACCTACACCAACTCTAGTATAACTTATGGATACTCTTGTATTTAAAGAAAGTATTACTTACACACAATACCTCTCGCCTCACAGAAATCAATCACCTTCCTACCATTCTCATTTTCTCGCTGACACCCAAAACCACCTGTTATACATCCTTTTTTTATCAATATATAATATATATATATATATATATAATATACCGGTATAATATATATATATATATATATATATAGTATATATATATATTATATATATATATATATATTATATATATATATATATATATAATATATATATATATATATATATATATCTTTCCTTTCTTTCTTTCTTTCTTCACCTTCCTCTTTGCCCCAAGATTGGGGGTAAGGTGCTGTCACAAGCATCGGAAAAGAAAAGCAGTAGGAGAACATGACAAACGTCGAAAAGAAAGCCCAGCCTTACCGCCTTCCCCCTCTGTTACCACTTAATTAGTGTAGCTCTGTCACAGGACAGAAAATCACCCTAAGAGCATCATGGGACCCGGGCGACGGACCCTCACTATGGTTAATCGTCAATGTAAGGGTTCATCCCCTGGCCAGGTGGGCCACAAGCATGCCCCCATACAAAACCCGCCATTCTCTCCTATTATGCACCTTTTATTCTCGCCTCTGCAAACTCACATTCTTCTTCAGACATTCGTTCACCGACTCAATCCACTTTCTCTTCGGTCTCCCAGCCGGTCGGTTCCCAACACACTCTCCACTATACATCCGCAACTCCTTCTCTCCCCATTTCATTCCTTTCCACACCACAAACGCATCTGCAACATACTTTCATTTATTCTCTCATTTACCCCTTTTCTTCACACCACACACTTCTAATACGTTCATTCCCCTCTTTATCAATTCTTTTCACACCTAGAATGCCCCTAAGATTGTCCATCCTGAACACATGAATTTAGATCTATAACTTCTTATTCCAGACGCCATAGTCCCTCACTACCATACAATAACACAAGGTAACAACATACCCTCAGTAAGACTCTAGCGCACTCAAGACTTAAGTCCCTTTACATTCACCAACGATTTTAATTTGCACCAGCAAACCTTCCTGCCATTCACAACTTTCTACTACACTCTGCATCTTCCGTTCCCTTCTCATCCACACATACCCTAAATATTAAACTCGACACTTGCTCCAGCTGCTCACCATCTAACATAACTTCACACTGGGGAGGACTGTCCTCACTCAAACCATAACGCTTACTCTTATCTAACGTTTCTTCAAACGCCTCTTTTTACATACTCTGCCAATCTCTCTATCAATCCTCTCAAACTTTCTTCAGATTCGCCACACAGAACCAAATATTATTATATATATATAAATAGATTTTACAAATACTATATGATATATATATAATATATATATACTATATATATATATATAATATATATATATATATATTATACAATTCTTTATATGATATATATATATATATATATACTGTATATATAAAATCCGTATTAATAGTCAATATTTAGGCCTAGAAGGGGTATTGGTACTACTGTATAATTTAAAACATCATTAATATACATAAAAAGAGGTAATTTTAATAAAAAACAAAAAAAAACATTTTGTTTTAAAAAAAAACGTGTTTTTTTTTCAAAAAAAAACCAAATTAAAAAAAACCGTTTTTTTCACAACCCTGGAGATGAGGTGTGCCAACATGTACCAAAAGCAGAATAGTTTGATAGAAAAACATGACCTAAGTTGACAAAGAAATTCCTCCCCTTCCCCTTATCAATCCATTATACCCTTAACTGTGTGACTATTGCCACCAAAATAAAACCACACAAGAACTTTATCTACCACAACAGACTCCCACAATGGCATTTCATCAGTTTTGAGGTTCACCCCCTGGACCTTGCCCATAACTATCCCCCATCACAAAACATAAGAACAGAAAAAATAAGCATACAGTAAGAAGACATATAGGCCCATTGAGACTTACCCAGTCAAACTAAATATTTTTTATCAAGCACATGCTTATGCAACATTCATAACCTTCATGACACTCTAGGGCTTGTTAATATCTTAAAAACAACTGCCAATATAATATGTACAGAGCAACTGCCAATATAATATGTACCAGTATGCAAGTTATTATCAAAAGAAAAACCCATAGCCAAGGTACATACTAGCCACACTATAAGTTTTAATAAGTTTATTGTCTTACTGGTAGTTACTGCAGGTTTACCTTAATATCTAACTAAAAGCTCAACAAATTTTTGTTAGTTAGAATATACTATATGAAGCCAAACCATCCATATACCCTACTAATCCTTTCTTAAATATTGCAAGTATGTTACACTTAACAACCTCCTATGGCAAACCATTCCAAAAATTACCAACCCTACTACTGAATGAATGTTTTCTTATATCAAGATTACATGCCTTCTTAATTTTCTTATTATGTTCCCTGGACTCTTATCCGTGGTCTACTGTACCTACTATATAAAGAATTTATTTGTCATAGTATTATCAATAAAGCAAATATTTTGTTGACTTACCGTATATCATGTCCCCTCTAAAAAATTGCCTTTCTACAGCAAACACTCCTAACTCCTTCAGCCTCACCTCATAGTTCTTACCCTCAAACCCAGGGAAAGTTATTTTAAATTTAAATTGAATTTTAGAACTTATTTTCCAAAAAATTAAAATATGCGCAAATTTTGTAGTCAATATGGCGAAAATCTTTGTCTTTTGTCAGATCCTATAAGGGGCCTTTGATATTTTTTCAATCATTCTAAATAATAAGAATTCATTTAAGTGATAGGCGGGATAATGAACCAAGAAATGGTAGCTGGTATACAAAAGGAGAGTGGCTGCTAATCAAATTCATGTTTTATTCACATGTTGGCACTATGCATTCACGTTCCAATTTTATTCCAGAAGTCTGTAAGATATTTATTCTTGCAGAAGCATTAATCTCTCATTTTCACTATCAGCAACGGCAGCTGCAAAGCTTAAAACTTTACAGATGCAACTGAATGTCAAACAGCATAAATTAATTCAAGACGTTTCTACACGATGGAACAGCACTTATGATATGCTTAAAAGATTGTTTGAACAAAAAGTTCCCCATGCCATATACGCTGCTGAATGCAATCAGAAAATGCTGACTGATTTTCAGTGGCAAAATTATTCCATTTACTTGAGCCATTTGACAACATCACTAAACAAGCATTAATCGTGAAGTAACAGTCGCCCAAGTGATCCCTTCTATTTTAGCAATAAATCTATTTTTAATAAGGCAATTAAAAGCAAAAGCTTCAGCGGAATAATTACACTCGTTGAAGAGCTAAAGAAATCAGTAGAAAAAAGACTTTAAGTTCTATGTGATAAATCTTTGTTTGAGCTTCTTTCTTAGATCTGCGATTCAAGCTAATTTTCAACATGATCAGATGAATCAGTAAAAAAATATGGTCGTTGAGGATGGAAAGAAATGCATGAAAAATTTAGCTCCTGATCTTCTGCTGACGATGTTTCACGTAGTGGGGAAAGTGAAGCTGAAGGTTCCATTTTCACTCCTTAATTGATTGTTTTAAAGAAATTGTGGCATCAAATCGTCATACAGAAAAGAAAAGTGAGAGTGAAAAGAGAAAGTCCATTTTTCTGACGATGTGATTATTGTACATAAAGTAAAAAAAGGCTACATACGAAATTACATCAAGAAATAAACAAATATATAAGTTGGCCTATACTTTGACCAGTGAAGAAAATGATATTCCCTTCAATTTGGTGGAACAACACTGGAAAGTAGTTTTATGAATTTGAAAAAACTAGCAATAAATACTTTCAGCTCCACCGTCATCAGTCGAAAGTGAAGAATATTTAGAACAGGGGGAAATATTTATGAAGCCACAAGAAATAGGTTATCCCCTGAAAATGGAGAACTGCTAATGTTCTGCCATTTTAACCTTAGAGCTTATTCAAATGAAGTTTAGTTTAATTTAATATCTTTAACTACGAAACTTTTCAATTTTCATTTAATTAATTTTTATATGTGAATGGTTTGCTATACGTAAGAAATAGTTATTTACTTTTTGTTTTATTACTTTGTATATTACACTGGTAAACATGAAATTCTTGGACGGGGTTTCACATTGATTATTGATGTGCTGATTCCAAAAACGTAATCGGTTTTTGCATATCACATCTCATTTGTGATATTGGTGTGAATCACACGATTTTGTAAAATTTTATGATTTTTACCTTTTTCAAGAGGGTCTAATCACAATTATTGGGATATATATATATATAATATATATATATATCATATATATATATTATATATATATATATATATATATATAGTATATAATTAATATATATATATATATATCTATATATATATATATATATATTATATAATATATATATATATTTATATATATATATATATATATATATATATATATATATATATATGTTAGATATATGAAGGGGAGAAACAATATGATACATGTCTTTGATAGATATATGTTAAACATATAATAGAACTATGAATAAAGAGTAATATGGGGACAACAATGAATGTAATAGAGGGAATGGGTTTAGTTAATGTAAACATGGCTACGATGGTAGTAACTTTCTCTTCGTAGACGATCTACTGTGGCATAGCGTCTGGAATCCCTCATCAAGCTCCAAAAATAGTCGGCCATCATATTGATATTCCACTTGCCCTGGTATCACAAATTGTTTCATCAAAACAAGTTTTATGTGTAGTGGAGGGAAGATGATGTTTTCTCTCTGTAACAAGTGTTCACGTACGATTGTTCCTGTCACCTGGCGTCAAGGTTACCCTCGGTGGCTATTCTCTTTTGGTTCCAGTGATCCTTTGCCGCCCGGCTGTCCCAATAGACAGTAGCAGGGATATTGGTGAAATCTGCTTGCGAACCGAGGCAAAATGTTTTACGCATTTTGAGGTCAACCACACAATTTGACCATCCATCGTACCTGATATTGTAGCCTCTCCAAACTGTCTTGATTTTTGAATACTCCTCTCTCATCCGTACCGAGTACCATACTGGAACCGAAGCATTCTGTTGCCGTTGTGTAACAACCCACACTTTAAACTGCCCTTGGAAGTGTCAATAAACAGTCGCAACTCACCTGAATCGTATGCTGGGAGTCCCATAGCGAGTAGTAAGGCCCTGCAACTTCACTGCAATACACAAGGTTACCATCTGACTGGAGGAGCCTCCGCAGCTCTGCGCTTCTCTGTTACGATAAATGTTACTCTTGTGCCATTGGTCCAGTATTCATTTTTCATGCAACCTCGAAGCCACAGCTCAGGACAATTCGGCAATACAACTCTCATACAAGATCTTTCAGTTCACCCTGGGTGAACAATGACGGGACCATCCGACTGTATTTCAGATAAATGATAGACATCATCCAGGTCTTTGGCATTTATACATGTAGACGTACTAAGTTAAGCCTCATGCTTCCCGAATATGATCCGCAGTAAACTGCTGCACTGTAGATATATGCCGGAAGGTAACGACTGTACAAGCCTACGTAGTGCGCAGCATGAATTTTGTCATTCCTAGGGAATATGCAAAAATAGGGACCAATGATTGCACGAAAACGGGATGTGATACAGAAATCCGAGAATATATCATGGAAATCAGCACCTCCGATTACTATATATCTGCTACAAAAAGTCCATCCAGAAAAATTTCACCTTTTTTTGTTGAACTCAGTGTAATTTTTTCTTATTTTTTCCCTAAATGGACTGACGAATTTGAAATAACTATTCGCGAAAGGCGAAGTGATTATTCGCCGAATATTCGGTAATTCGACTTTTAGCCGAATATTCGGTATTCGGCTTTTTCCACTATTCGGCACATCCTAATATATATATATATATAATATATATATATAATAATATATATAATATATATATATATATATATATATATATATATATATATATATATATATATATATATAATATTTATATATATTTATTATAATATTTATATATTATATATATATCTATATATATATATATATATATATATATATATATATATATATATATATATATATATATATATATATATTATATATATATATATATTATATATATATATATATATATAAGGCTTTGTAGACAGCGAGGGCAGGGGGTTCAACCTCCCGAAATTATTTTAGCGATCAAAATTTTTGATTCCTTGAGTCTCAATAATAATAATAATAATAATAATAATAATAATAATAATAATAAGATAATAATAATAATAATAATAATAATAAATTAATCAATAAAATGATAAAGTATTTATTAATGGAAATGAGGAGACATGTTTATGGTCCTTACGATTTCCTAGGTCAAGTGGGTGTTCCTCATACATGTATATAAATCATTTAGACCAGGGACTTAAATGTAAGTTTCAAGAACTTTGCAGGTGATAGCAAAATTGGCTACCTCAATAGGAATGAATGATCGGATGTATAAAGATTTAAAAGGATAAGGGGAGCTGTAATCCATTGATGGGATAGTAGGCTTCATTCCTCTTCTGCTAAATTTTTTCTTTCCTCATTCATTCCTTCTAAAACTAAATCTTTCTTTCCTCATAAATCCATAGGTTCGATCATGGGCTTATTCTCTGGCCATTCAGGCCAGAGACAGTGCCTATCGGGCATGGAAAAACTCCCGTTCTCCTATCACTCTCGCTAATTTTCATTCAGCTAGAATCGTTGCAGGGCTACTCTTCGACGAGCAAAAGCTGGCTTTCATCAAAGGAAAGTCCGCTTAAACCTCCTTGGTTCTCATACTGACCAAATCTTTCATCTCTAGCAGCTTCTGTAAATCTGCCTTTGCTCCTCTTATTCGATTATCATTTGTGTTGCTAATTCTCCCAACTGAAAAAAGGCTAATTCGTCTTCTGCCCCTCGCTCAATCTTATTCTCTATGTCTCAATACTAGCACACATTTCCCTCCAATCAGTGTTGGAAGCACGCAATGTCCAACCTATTCCGAAAAAGGAGCTGCTCTGATCCCTTCTAACTACTCTCACTTGTATTCTATGATTTCTATCTAAGATCTTTGAAACCCCTTCTCAACTCAAACTTCTCCTTAGATCATCTGGAAACTCACACCGATCGCCAGTACGGTTCTCGTTGCACGAAGTCTACTGCGATATACATTCCTATATAAAACCGATTTATGGTTTTTCGCTCTTATGAACTACGGGGAGACGGGTTGTGGCGCTTGTACATATCCAAAGCATTTTGACTCGAGTATGGCACACAAGATCATACTCTCCAAGCATAACCTCTCCATTCTGACGGTTTTCCCTCCTTTCTCTTTTGCTTACTTATATCTCTAGCTTTCTTTCACTCGTTCAAAAGTATCGGCTGTTGTTGATGGGGCAACTAACTTCTTCTTCTTTTCTGGTCAATAGTGGCTGTTTTCCTCAGGTTTCTTCTGTCTTATCTCCTACTTTTATCCTACTTTTTTTCATTTATGATCTTTCTCACCTGCACCTACTAAACTCTATCCACTCGTATTCCCATGACTCGACCCTTCATTCTTTAATTCTTAACTCATAACGACTTTTATTTTCTGGAATTGTCTCTCGTCTTAATGTTTCTTCCCGATTTTATTCTCGCTGATGGATAGAAATAACTTTTTTTGAATTCATTCATTAAAAACCCCCAGACTTTTAAAAAATCTCCTTCTCTCCAAAATACCTTCTAACTTTCTTGTCTCTTCGACGTTTCTGTCGTCTCTCCTGTTGACAATATAAACTTCCTTGGCTTTAACATGAACAAAAAAAATGTCCTTGGAAACCTCACATCAAACGGGTTGCTAGGCGGCCTCAAAGAACTGAAGTTTGTTAAAGAACTTTGAGACGATCTATTCTTCCTTTTCTGCAGTTGCTACCGCTAATAACAGAAGGTCTCATCCGCCCATGTATGGAGTACTGCTCTCATTCTGGGAGTGGGAGGGCTTCTAAGTTTTCAAACATCACACAACTCCGGCTTTTTGAACAAGGGTCGGGTCATCGGCAAATAAGCTTATAAACTGTTCTGGGTACTTTCCAGTTCACTTGACCCGCTATCTTTGTTTGCGGCGGATGTTGGTGCTTTATCTCTAATCCTATAGTACCGCAGCGGCAAGTGCTCGAGGGAACTTATCACCAGCGTACCACCACCTGCGACCTTTACGACGCTTCGTAGCACAATAGGTGCTGTATCTGCGCACAAGTATGTGTGGAACTTGGTAACTCCAGGCTAGTTTGCTGTGGTGCTTCTTCTTTCCCACCACCCTCTTGTTTTGGGTGGAATTTCTCATCCATCTTCCCTGTATTTCTACTGAATATTTAATTCCCCTCACTTTAAACTGCGTCTGTGCTCATATGGTAATTTGGCGCTAGAAGGGGTGAATCTTTTGAGAGTACTTTCACCCCTCCTTAAATAGGGGCTCTGCCCTGAGTGGTGGTGACAACAGCTGTAAAAAAAAAATCCTTGAATGGGATGATATGAGGCAAATAAACTGAATCTCCTATTCCCCCCCATCCAAAACATCATTCAGCTTATCCCAGAAAATCGTACTCTTTTCAAAATTACCCTCAGATGGATCATATGTCGCAAACCACAACAAATTTTGGTACGCTTTTTCAACTTAAATTAATTCTTTAGACATCTAGTACTCTCACACACAACCAAATCTACCATAAGCTCCTACTACAACTCACTCATCAGAATTGCAATCCTTCTATCCCCCTCTCTTCCTTTCCACAGCAACACAAACACATTTCACCCCACACCATCATTTTCAATGTTTCCTTTCATCTTTGTTTCAGTCACAGCGACAAATCAAATTTGCCCTTTTATAAATACATCTCATTCACCTCTCTCCTCATCTCCTCAACATTTATTCCTCTGACATTTCATATACAGATACGATTCCTACTTTCGCCGAAAGGATAAGAAGGGCGCTTACTGCCGATTCAACGAACAATTCTCCGAGGCTTGCATTTAGCATTCCTGCAAAGGATAAGTGGTAAGTAAGGCAGCCAACCCAATTGCCACTGACCCTAGTCGCCTCCTACGACATGAAGGACATACGAGTGGGCAATTTTTTCCCCCTACACGTATGGATATAAGGGATCAGGGAAGTCTGTAAATGTGTCTAGAAGAGGGGTGTGGATATAATAAGTATGTGTATATGATATGTTGTCTGGAGTATGAGTGTGGATATGAAAGCATAACAGAAAGGCGAACCATAAGGCACTGGAATGTCATACATACCATAAAAAAAAAAATGGGTATAATATAATATATATATTATATTACTATATATATTATATATATATTATATTATTATATATATATTTATATATATATATATATTATATATATTATATACTATATATATATATATATAGTATATATATTATATATATATATATATATATATTATATAATATATATATATATATAGATATATATATATAATAAAATTAATATTATTTTATTATTTATTAATTATTATTATTATTATTATTTGAGTTTGACATAATTATTCAAAATTCTTAATATTTGTTCAATTAATCAGCAAAATAATCAGCGAAATTTGCCGATGACGATTTTAAAAAAATATGCCGATTTTTTGCCGATGACGATGACGATTAATCATCCCATCACTAGTCAAAATATACTATATGAAGCCAAACCATCCATATACCCTACTAATCCTTTCTTAAATGTTGCAAGTATGTTACACTCAACAACCTCCTATGGCAAACCATTCCAAAAATTACCAACCCTACTACTGAATGAATGTTTTCTTACATCAAGATTACATGCCTTCTTAATTTTCTTATGTTCCCTGGACTCTTATCCGTGGTCTACTGTACCTACTATATAAAGAATTTATTTGTCATAGTATTATCAATAAAGCAAATATTGCTTTGTTGACTTATATCATGTCCCCTCTAAAAAATTGCCTTTCTACAGCAAACACTCCTAACTCCTTCAGCCTCACCTCATAGTTCTTACCCTCAAACCCAGAATTCATTCTTTTTGCTATGTTGTACTCTCTCCAGCATATCTATGTCTTTCCTTAAAAAGGGACCCAAACTTGAGCACAATATTTTAATACCGGCCTAACATAACTATTTTACAGCTACTTATAACTTCCTTGCTCTTGTAAATGACATTGCGATATATTATGCATTGCACCTTATTAGCATTATTCCTTTGTTCCAAACACTGATTAGTTACTTTCAGAATACTGCTGGTAATAACTAATAGCACCTAAATCATTTTCTTGGTCCATAGACTCAAGCTAATCCCCATTCATATTGTAGTCGAATCTTTTATTTGAGTAACCTAGTTGAAGAACCTTACACTTTTTACTATTAAAATTTATGACCCAAGAAGTTTATCAAGATCATTTTTAATCTTTATACATCCATCATTATTAATTACTGAGGTAGCAATTTTGGTATCATCTGCAAACTTTGAAAACATGCATTACATAGCCTATATTACATTATTACAATCATTTACATATATATGAGGAACAATAGTTGTCCCAGCACTAAACCCTGTGAGATATCACACTTTGCTATTTCCTGTGATGACATTGCCATTTAGTAGTACACACTGCCTTCTATTACACAACCACTCTTTAATCCAACCGGGTACTATTCTACCTATACCACAATGGATAACTTTTGTCTTATATGGGGAACCTTATCAAAGACTTTGCTGAAGTCTAAATTTATAATTTCAACTGCATCTCCCTCTTGAATCCAATCAGTAATATATTTCATAAATTCTAAAAGGTTTGTCTAACATGATCTACCCTTTCTGAAACCATGCTATAAGTTATACAATATCTTGATATTATCCAAATATTTCTCTATATGAACCATTCAGTAACTTTTCCAACCAGAAATGTTCAGCTAACTGGCCTATAATTTCCCAAATCTTCCTTACTACCTTTCTTATGAATACTGGTATGCATAACATATGCTGTTTTCCATTCTGGTACCTCACTGAATGTTATAGATCGTTTAAATATCAAATTCAGTACCTTTGAACATAGAACATTTTAGATCTACACCTCTCTATATACTGTATACACAGTATATTACTATATATATATAGTATATAATAAATATATATATATATATATATAGTATATAAGTATATATATATATATATTATAATATATATATATATATATATACTATTTAGGGATGGGCGGATATCGGCAATATCCGGTTATCCGGACCATGTTTTTTGAACTATCCGGTATCCGGCCCAGATTCATTTGGTTAATCCGGCCGATAACCGGATAATTTACTTTTCCCTAGTAAGTTCTTCCTCGTTTGGGAAATAAAATAATTTGAAAAATTATATATATTATAATATATAATATATTATATTTATATATATATATAATAATATAATTTATATATATCTTATATTATAATATATATATATATATATATATATAGTATTTATATATATATATATATATTATATATATAGTATATATATATATATATATATATATATTATTATTCATACATATTATGTTGGACTGTACAATACAATTTTCATCTGAAATTTGGTGGTGACAAGTTTCATAAATTATGGTAAAAATATGGTAAATATTAAATATTATAACATAATTATTGATAAAAATATTAAAAATATATGGTAAAAAATATGAGATATATATAATGGAATTAAGCTACGCAAGAACATGTTAATGCATTTTTACCACAATCACAATTTTATTCTCAAACGTTTAAAGTATTAGTAATTATAAAATAGAATTACCACTGCTTATTTAACGTGTTTAAGCATTGTATTATTTACCAGTATATATACGCAAATTCTCAGAAATTAATAAAAAAAACACGAATTTATTCTCAATGTTACCCGCCTTCGTGAATAAAAATAAAATCAGAGCAACATGTCAGGAGCACAAAACTTGATAAATGCAATGTTGGAAATAAATAATATACGTCTGATATTAAGAAAAAGTGGTGCTACGAATAAATGGCAATATCGATTATAACTTCATAGGACAATCGAGAACTAAATATTATCGATATTGAGAATCGGTCGATTAATAGTAGCATCTAGGTTCAAGTCTCAATAATTGATTAACTATGTTATACCAGAAATAAAAAAAAACCTGTTTAAAACATGATCCTTTGAAGAAGAAAAAAAAAAAAAAAAAAAAAAAAACGATTTTTCGGTGTTGCTATCAAACGTAAAAAGATGGCAAACGTGTAAAAATTTGTGGACTATAAATTTTGGCATTCCACTGAAACTCCACAATTTTTTTTTGGTAGACCTCTAACTGCGGAATGATATAGGCATTCCGCTAACTGCAATTCCACAACATTTTTCAAATTATCGCAATTGCAATTCCTCAATTTATTTTGGTATTCCGCAATTGTGGAATTGCGGACTTAAATTGCGGAACGTCCACCTCTGATATATATATATATATATATTATATATAATATATATATATATATATATTATAATATATATATATATTATATAATATATATATATTTTATATATAATATATATATATATATATATGATATATATATATACATATATATTAGGTCAGCCGCCAGATTAAGATGTCCCTTTATGTAAAAAAAAACTATATAGCTTACGTAAAAACTGAATACTTTTTGAAATCAAGCGCACATTGTAATGGAGGAAAATGAAGAAGAAATAAAATAAAAGTGAGATAAAAAAAAGTAATAATAATAATAAATAGGTTTCATGTACGAAATTCTCCTGTTCCCTACGAGAAATTGCTTTTCACCAAATTTTCGGCGTTCCAAGTCCAATGGAGTCCCCCAATATTTTTCTTTTCACACACACTATGATAGATTAGATTTTCTAGAGAAATTAATCTATTTTTTTTGCGATGACCTGACCGACCTTAACCTAAAACTATTGCAATTTAATTTTTCAATTTTAATTTAACTTTAATTTTTATTTTTAAATTTTTAATTTTTGCCATTATTTTAGTTTCCCCTAAAGTATTGAAAAGATATAAGGAAAAGTTTTTATTTTTTATGGGTATCATGTTTAAATTAAGTTGGAAACGTACGATTATAATATTTTTGGAGTTATTTATTAAAATTAATAATTTATTAAATTTTTTTTTTAGTTCTTTCATTACAATGTACTTCAAAAATATATAAAGTTTTTATGTAGATATAGTGTTTTTTTTTTAGATACAGGGGGGGGAACCTAATCTGGAGACTGGCCATATATATATAATATATATATTATATATATATATATAGTATATATATATATATATATAATAATATATGTAGACTGGACATATTATATATATATATATATATATATATATATATATTATATATATATAAAATCCCGGTATAGCGTCGGGCGGGGTGAGTTGGCCACTTTAGGTATAACTTCGTCTCCTCACTTTCCCCTAATACACTTTTGGATTTTTTTTTTCTGAAAATCAACCGGCCCTATAGTAGGTCTATAAGCAGCACAAAAAAATAATATGTAATTCCCTAATAATCATCTAGTTTTATTAAAGTTTAAATAAAGCTCATTTTAGACTCAGTTTGAAGGGGTGAATCGGACCAGCCATTGTGGGGTGAATTGCGCCATCCTTTTTAAATTCCTCTTTTATGTATAAATTTTCAATTTTATATTTAATTTTTTACTTTATTATAGAAATTGTTTATTATATTAAATTAGTAATAAAGTAATTAAAAATTTCATAATGAATAATAAAATAAGAATAAAATGTGGTGGCCCAATTCACCCATTCGTAGGACAAATTTTGACACTTTTTTGAATTCATATTTTCCAATATAAAATTTCATTTTTTATTTTAATTTTTAACTAATATACGTAACTGTTTATTATATTTAAATTAGCTATACGTAATAAATGCCAATAATAATAGGCTACATAAATAAGAATACAATGGTGGCCCAATTCCACCCCATCATCATTTTTATGGGGGGGGATAAATCGGCAAGTTATGGCCCAGCGATTTACCCGCTCTATGCACCTGTTTGGAACCACAAAATTTAGTTTGCCATTTGTAAAGCTAACATACTCAACTGGATTATACACTGAAAAAAATATATAATTAAAAATCTGTTCCATAACATATGAATAATCCACAAAGTTTAAAAACACTCGCATTTTTTCAATGTGAAATTCTATTTAAGGACATTTTAAACACTAATTTATTATATTTTTTAAAAATATTAAAAACTCTAGAATTAAAGATAATCTAAATAAAACTTGGTAGTACACCCACGATGAGAATGTTTTTATTTTTATTTAGTCACCCCCCGCCCGACGCTTATATAACAGAACTTGCCGGATATCGGTAATCCGGCCATAATTCAATATCCGATATCGGCCGGATATCCGTTACTTCCAGCCGGATATCCGGTATCCACGGCTATTCGGCTAATTCACTATCCGGCCCATCCCTAATATATATATATATATATATATATATAGTATATATATATATATATTATATATATATATATATATATATAATATATATATATATTATTAATATATATATATATATACCAGTATATATATACCGTATATATATATATACCGTAATATATCTATATATATATATTATAATATAAATATATATATATATATATATTATATAATATATATATAGTTTATTATATATATATATTATTATATATATATTATTATATATATATATATTATATATATATATATATATATATATGTATTATATATGTATATATATATATATATATATATATTATATATATATATATTATAAATATATAATATATATATATATATTATATATATATAGTATATATATAAATTATATATATATATATATATAATATAGTTATATATATATATACCTATATATATATATATAGTATATATATATATATATATATATATATATATATATATATATATATATATATATATATATATATATATATATACAGTATATATACATACAGTATATATACTGCAAATACTTGCTTTACATATTATGTTTTGGAACAGTCAGTATCAAAGAATCTCATTATATATCAACACAGTTATCTTACCCTGTAACTTTTTTGTGTTACTTATAATCACAGACTTTTTCACACAACTTATTGTATACTATTGGCCCAATTCAAATATTTATAGTCTACATCTTTTTCCAAAATTCATAATTTTACCCTCAGTATATCAATAATAGGTATTGCTTCTCAATTATCAAGATGGACTACCTTTATTGCTAAAACTATCATAATCGCTAATTATTATACAGCAAAATATTCACCAAGGTTTAAAGATTGCTTTACCATTTTAGTTAAGAGCAAATTTGCATACTTCACTCAATAAACAGTAGTAAGATTCTATTAGCAGCCACCAGTTTACATTGTCAGCAAGACATGCTAATGAAATTGAAGAGAGTTCAATATATTGGTATAATACGAAAATGTGTTTTTAATATTATTGTACTGTCTGTTAATAAAGGGTTAAGCATATGTTATGAATATACTCTGGAGAATATACATTTATTAATGGTTGCAGGACTATCAAGCCTGTGTGAAAATTAAGTTAAAATTTCCTTTTGAACAAACTGAAAGGTTCATTAAAAATATAGATTGCTGATATAGAAATGATCTGAGAATTCCGAATACTGTGGATTAATAGTAAATTACTAAACATATTGGAAGATAGCTATATATATAACTGAAAAATAAGGTTCTAATGGATAGGCCTATGAGTTTGTGAAAATTAATTTTGCAATATTTTTATACAGATGTTTAACTGGTTCTATATGTTGAGGTGTGGAAATGCTTTTGTGACTTGTCAAACTAGAAGCAAATGTTAAGTAAAGATAGATTTTTTTTTTAGCAAAATTTGAGGAATTGTA
>JABUQX010107105.1:0-7500 GCA_015478945.1 Trachelipus rathkii
ACGAGTCAGAGTTTGCATGGCAAATGTGGTGGCTGGTTTAAAGTGAATAGATATAAACACTGTTTATCCCACATAGTATCATTGGTGGTATGTTTATATGACTCGAAGATTAAAATATGGGAGATTCCAAGTTTCTAATGAGATATATTGACCCCAGAGATAGTACCCTACTAAAATAAAAGAAGAAAGCTCATGAAACCAAAACAGTAATATGGAAAATGAAGCACTATTGGAGGAAGAGCAACGTGGAGATCCACGGCAAGATGTCGTTTTCAAAGTTGAAGACTTACATTTCTGAATTTCAAAAATCTCGTTTTCTTTATTAAATGAAAATTTAGGGGAACTAAATAAAAAATAGTAAAGTTTCACTTTTATGTTCTGCTCTCAGTTTAATTTTGGTTTATTTTTTAATTTAAAATTTTCAATTTATTTTCAAATTTTTATAATATTTTATTGATTTTTTAAATTATTTTTTATTTTATTTGCTTAAAACATTACGTTTTTACTAAACTTTTTATTCTTTTTATATTTATAATAAAAAATTGTGTGACACACCTAAAGCAGCAACCTAAAATCAAACCACAAACCCACCTTCCTAAATCCCAAACTCCTGATCATTTGATCTATTATCCTAAGCGATTATGTCAGAGTTTTTGTATAATACAACACAAAACTGTTATTTATTTTTATTGTATTTAGTTTAAAAATATATTTTTACAAAAAATTTTATTTTATTATGTTTATTTTATTATAGTTTTTCCGTTCTTACACAAAATAAAGCAGTAAATCAGTAAATCAATAAATCAGTAAATCAAACCACCCACTCCACCCCCTCTTAACCATACATGATCTATTGATCTAATGACTCATTAGATCTATTGATTCAACATTCAGGCCTGCTATTTCTATATCATTTTGACAATCTAGCTTCAAAGATTTTCACCTTACTAAAGCTACAATATAGCATAACTGAAACCTGAAGGAATAGAGGGAATGTAATAACGACAAACCTGAATATATTTTTGACAATGAATAAGTGGAGCACATTAAACAAAAGTTCCATATTTAACAACAGTAATATGACTAATCATAGTACAAAACAACGTATTTACACTTTCAAGGATATTCCTAGCATATCAATGTTACTTTATATTAAACACAGATGATGCAAAGTTGTAAAAAAATTAATAACCTTGTCTAATATATCAAACTGACACAACGAATATATATATTAACGTGCCAAAAGACATTACAATAGCCATAGCAATATTTAACAAAATCATCATATTCTTTTACCAATCACTAATCCCAAACTAATAATTGAAAATAATAATGTAATTCCTTAATCCAAACCATGCGTAGTTCTTTTGAATAAATATCACCTACTGATAATAGCAGTAAATCCAGAAATCAAATCAACCGCCCATCACACTCCACCACCCCAACCTCATGGTCTATTTATCTATTGATTATTTATTCAAGTCATGTTTCCTTGAGTAATATTTGATGAAACGATGGTAATGAAAAATAAGGTTTTTATTTATATTAATGGAATGTAAAATATATGCCACAGTTCAGGTGTTTTCAACACTAATAAAGCTAATATGTCATAACTGAACTAAGAAATACAATTATAACTAATAAATTTTAAACATACCTTTATAATGAATAGACAGCTATATTAAAAATCACCTTAACAATATAAAAAGACTATTTGTAGAGATACAAAACGTAACTATTCCACCAAGTATTATCACTAATATATCAATGGCATTTTGTATTAGTACAGTAATATTTTAAACAAAAATTATACCCTCTGGTAGAAACCACTGTGCTTCAGCACTCTATGCTAATATTGCAAAGCTAACATTAATTTATAGTATTAATAAAAAAAATTATCATAACTCAATCTAACTATCATATCACCCCAAGAACATCACTCAGAAACACAACAAAGTTTTTATCCAAAGAGAACTAAAATATGCTCTTGAATAAATGTACATTTAGAAGTGGCATTATTGATGACGTTGTGTTAGTAAACAATGTAATCAGTGGTATCACTAAACTCACCTGCTCTCTACCTCTCACCCCTCCTCCTCCCTACCTTCCATGACTAATGACTATTAAGTCAATAGCTCTTTTTGGTCCCATTGATAAATACAACATAAAAATAAGTTCTTTATACACTAATCTACGAATATAGGGCGTTAATGCAATAATAAAATTTTCTACATCAATAAAAGCTAACATATTATAACTGAATTAAGAATTTATAATTACAACGATAAACCTACATTACTTACTCAGTGAATAAGAGAATATATGCTGAGGCACTCACAAAGTTTTCAAGCATCAATAAAGCTGGCACATGTCATAATCCTGAACTAAGAATATAATGCCAACACAAAATCTGACATACCCTGCATATTGCTGCAACATTCTGCCAAAGCCTACTACTATCAAAGAAAGAATAATCATACAAAACTCAATTCACTCTACATTAAACATATCATCAGAAGTGGAAGTAGTGGTCTAAAAATCCCTTAACAAAGTAGTTCAACCTATCAAATATACCAGCATCATCAAAAAGAATGAGATTATCTTCATCACTTGCTTAGCACACAGTCATGAATACTCTTCATTTCTTAACATGAATAAACAAAATATTAGCAAATTGCAATAAACCTTGTTATAACTCAGCAAAAAATTTTAACCTTAGCCCATTCCTTACTCACATCATCAACAACAAACAGTAATAATATTTTTACGAACTTATCATTTTTCTAACAAATAAGTTTTAATTTTTACATTGTCATAGCAATATTTGCCAAAACTGCAACACAGAAATAAAACGATATTTAACATGACTAATAATCTTCTACAATGAAGTGAACCCACTAATAGATACTACTATTTGTAATCATGAATAAGACATTAACATTTGGAAATATGAATGCTCTCAGCTCACCCACATTATGAGAGGTACCAACCCCATCCCAGCTTTTCAAATCGCTATCATCAGACAAACGGCTGCGTCATTCTAACAAAATTCCTTTAAACAGTGCGTCCAAACTCTCAAAGATTTATCAACATGTTAAACTATAAACTGATGCTACCTTATCAAAGTGCTCAACATAAGAAACATAATAATGCTTTTGAACTATGAACAACTGTAGACATTAGCATACTTTCGCCTAACCCAATATTTACCCAGCAAACCCAATCTTAAGCCAACTTTCAAACACATCATCACTGAATAACACAGTAATACCTAAGCAAATTTATCATTTTTATATGAAAGCTAAGATAATAATAGATCTAAACATCCTGAGTTTGATGAATAAATGCTAAATTAAAATGTGCCAGATTTATTTTTCAAATTAAGATTAAATATTTAAATTAACTTAAAAGCAGTTATTAACTGTTAAAGAAAAGATGAACTTTTACTATTTCTTTGAAATAAGCTCAATTTCACCCTAACAACTAACTAATAGGGTTAACTCGAACTGAATCTCCCAACACTGTATTATTTTTAAACAAATTGTTGGAAGAATATCTCTTTGTAAAAGATGGAAACCCACCTACCTAATATAAAAATCTCAATCTTTACTATACATAACTGAACAATTTTCAGCTCTATTATCACATACAACATTATTATTATTTTATTATCACCACACATATGTATACACATATTAATATTACATTATTATTATTATTATTATTATTATTATTACACATTATTATTGGTTATTATTATTATTATTATTATTATTTATTATTATTATTACTATTATTATTGTTTGAATAATATTATTATTATTATTATTAGTCATAACAAATTTTTAACAACCGCAAAGCTAACATAATATCACCTAAACTAGGAACTTAACATACCTTACATATGAATTGAACAGTCAATAACAAAGTACACTGAATAATATCAGTAAAGTAACTAACATAAAGCAATATTAAAGCGTGGCGATCATCTCCCCAGATCCCCGTATAGAACCCAACCTTCACACACTTACCGTATATTTCTGATTGCCTACAATATGTAGATGTCTAGTGGCGTCACATAGTGGTTTATCATTAGGGCTAAATGAGAAAGTTGAACAAAGTTTACCATCATGCTCACCTTTGCACATAATCTCATTATTTACTATGCTACAACTGAACAACAATTTTCAGCAACGAGTCTCTTACTTATACTGATAACCCCAGAGATAAAAAGAGACCCAACTCTCAGTTTACAACGAAAGGAGGGTGTAAGCTGATAGATAAGGGCACAGCCCTTTAGGCTATGCCCTTACCGCTCACACCATCGTTGTACATTATATATCCTTATTTTCAGGCTTATGATATATTAGCTTTATTGATAGAAACTTTTACACAGCATATATTCGTTATCAGCGGATAAAGAATTTATATTTATGCTTCCATGTTTAATCCAAAAATGCATACCCTGAAATAGCACTTTTAATTAATTGATGAATAGATCAATGGAAGGGTGGGAGAAGGTGATGAGAGGATGTACGGGCAGTTTGATTTAATGATTTACTGATATGCTGCTTTAGGATAAGTAAACAATTACACATTACTATGATATTTTATTCAAAGAACTATTTTTATGTTATAGTTTGACAAAACCTGCTATGTTTGAAATTATCAAGTTGAAAATTTAAAAGTTAGAGAGTTAGATAAATTTTTGTTAAATATTAATATGTTAATGTAAAAAACTTTGTTACCCTCAGCCTATATTCTAGTGTATGATTATTGAATTATGTTATGCATAATCTTTTTACATAACATGTTAATGTAAAATTAACATTTGATATGTTGTTAAAAATATGCTTGAAAAAGTGTGAAAGGTTACGTTTTGTATGCTACGTTAGTCACTTTACTGTTGTTTAGTATACGACTTTGTTAATGTCAGCTGTTTAGGTTTGTCGTTGTACATTATACTCTTTGTTCAGGTTATGATATGTTAGCTGTTGATGTGAAACTTTGTTTGCTGCCAGCACATATTCATTGGTCAGTGATATAAAGTAGCTTCCATATTTTTACGTTATGTTTATCCAAACGATACCTCTAAAATTAGTACTTAATCTATTGGTATCAATAAATCATGGAAGGAAGGGAGGGGTTGGGAGTGGTCGAGCGTGTGTTAAGATTTACTGATTTACTAATTTACTGCTTTAGGACCAGAAAACTATTAAACTTTTCTGTGATATTTTATTCAAAATGGCAATTTATTTTTATGTTATGTTTGGATAAACTTTGTTAAGGCTCGCATTATTCGTTGGGAACTTACATATACAGTAACGCTATTAGATTTTAATTTTTTTTTTTGTTAAATATTTCTATGTTACTTTGTTATGTTAGCATATATTCGTTGGTCAGTATGATAATTAGACAAGGTTATGATAAACTTTGTTAAATAGAAAAGCAGGCTTGAGTTAAGTTTTTGCTGGGTAATGTTAGTGGCCGTTTATAGAACTGCCAATATTGTTTACGGCCCACGGTTCGGTAATTATGCCACATTTTATAATCATACTCGGATGAAGGTAGTATCAATCTTCACTAATAGTTCAAGATGCTGGTATCTTTAATAGGTTGGACACTTTGTTAATTAAAGGATTTTGTTAGATAATACTGCTTTAGCTGGTAATGATATGTTGGAAACGTGGGGGTAAATTGAGTTTGGATTCCCTTTTACCTACTTTACCTTTGATAAGTAGGGAACTATGTGAATGTTAGCAGCTATTCATACTGTGAAAGAGTTTTGTCGCCAGGTTACTATATTCTTAGTCTTGAAGGTGACATGTTAGCTTTATTGATGTAAAACTTTGTTACAAGCTAGGTATGGGCGTTATATTCTTGCCTTTATTCAAGGTGTACATAAGTAGGCCTTATCGTTAAAAGCGATTATATTTTAGTTCAGGTTATAATATGTTAGCTTTATTGATGTTAAAACTTTGTTACGTTAGCATATATTTGTTGATTAGTGCATAAAAAAACTTATTTTTATTCTAAGTTTATTCAAAATGATACTCGAAATATGACTTGAATCAATAGATCAAAAGATCATAGAAGGGTGGGAGAGGTGAGTAAATAATATCCTCTGTTGCAACAGAAAACTAAATCAATTATCATCTTTTACCTGATATTATTAAAAGAATTATTTTTATGTCGTTTGGATTAAACATGTTATAAATTCTTTTCGTTAGATTATGAGTTAGTTGAGAAAAGCAGATTCGACAATTATGCTAATATTTCATAAGCTAATAAACACTTAGTTACGTTAGCGGTTATATTCTTCGTTCCTATGGTATGACAATTAGTATTATGTTGCAGATAATTGAAGATTATACTGTTGATCAAAATTACGATACAGCTAGAGATATGTTTGAAAATGAATAAGTTTTGAAAAGCCTGAATGTGTTATTTTTAATGGCCTTCATTAAGCCGGTTAGTATGAACTTTTTGTTAATGCTAGCTGCTTTCATTTCTGTACATACAAAGTATGTTTAGGTATCCTACCAAATACTGGCATCTTGAAGTCTTCAGGCTGTATGATAAGTGTGTCATTTTATGAAAAACCTGGCTCTTTAATACACCAGCATATATCTCTGTTGGTCAATATATGGCAGAACTCAGGTTTTTATGTCAAGTGTTTTATCCAAAATGATGTAACTCGAAGCATGACTCTAATTAATAGATCATGGAAGGGTGCGAGGGGTGCATTGAGTGATCTGATCTACTGATTTACTGATTTTAATTCAAAGAACTTGCTTTAGTATTATTTTTGATAAAACTTTGCTTTATGTAATTAGTCTGCTGTATTTTGACAATTTAGGTAAAGTTACATGTAAATTTTTGTTGTAAATATTACCATTCTAAATGCAAAAACTTTGTTACGTTAAGTCATATATCTCGTTGGTCAGTAGGATATTAGATGCAAGGTTTTGATAATGTTTTGTTAAACAGAAACGAGGGCTTATGTTAAATTTTTGATGAGTAATGTTAGGTTTGGCCGAGAATTTTGCTAACGTCTTCGTTAATTCATAGTTCAAAATGATGTTATATTTGATATGCTAGACACTTTGAGGAAGGTAGTATCAATTCATAGTTCAAGATGTTGGTATCAGAATCAGCAGGCCAATGACTTTGCCAATGATTTTGGTTATGAGTTATTTACATTTCTTTGGTCGATGATATGCTGGAAACAAAAGACATTTGGTTTTGCGCGCCTGTTACCTATTTTACCTTTACCCTGAAAAAGTAGAACCTTCGGTAGCCTGTTAGTGTTGACACCTTATGATATGCTTGTTCTCGTGTACATTATATTCTTATTCAATTTATGATATGTTTGCTTTATTGATGTGAAAACTTTGTAACTTTAGCATATATTCTGTTTATTCGTTCGTGTTATATTCTTATTTCAGGTTATATGTTAGCTTTATTGATGTGAAAACTTTGTTACGTCAGCATATGTTG
>JABUQX010107105.1:17500-25000 GCA_015478945.1 Trachelipus rathkii
TATATATATATATATGATAATATATGATAATATATATAAGTATATACATATATACATATATGTATAAGAAAGTTATAGGTATGATATATATGATATACATACATATATATATATATATATAAGTATATATATTTATAGATTATATATTTAGGAGGTATGTTATATGAGCAGTATATATATATATATGTTAAGTTGTTATATATATATATATATATATATATATATAGTAGCATATATATATATATATATATATATATATATATATATATATATATATATATAAGATTTCTTTTAAATTTTCACCAAATGATGTACTTCTTCCAACCTGATCCAGCGTCCAACCCCTCTTCGCCACCGCCGCCGCCACTCCATCCTTCCATCTTTTCCTTGGTCGTCCCGTCGGTCTTCCACCTGCAGGCTGCCATGCATAAAATCTAGCCGGGTATCTCTCTTCATTCATCCTTCTGATGTGTCCATACCATCTCAGTTGTTGTCTCTCGATCAAATCCTCCAACGTCTCGACCCCCAACTCCTCTCTTATCTCAGTATTCCTTCTTCTCTCTCTTCTGGTCACCCCCACTCATCAACCCACACCCCCATCTCAGCCACGATCTTAGTCCTTGTTCTAGTTAGTGTCCACGACTCTAACCCAAACAGTACCTGTCCTTTGTGAATCGTGGTATAAATAAGTGTTTTTAACCTGTCTCGTCACATGTCTGTTTCTCAGCAAGGGATACAACTGACCAACTCCCCTAGAGTAGTTCATTATTCTTTCCTCTATTTCACCCTCCATTATTCCACTGCTTTTTACTGTAACTCCCAAATACTTAAAGTTCCTCGCATCTTTTTATTCTTTCACCACCGGACTTCTTTATGCTGTTCTCTCCTTCCTCCTAGCTATCTTCATCACTCTGGCCCTTGCTCATATTCATCTTTCAACCCTCCTGAGTCGTACCTCCTCCCTCCCTCCCAACATCTGATCGTAGTACCTTTCGCACGCCTCCTTGTCTCTTTGCGTAAACTGTGATTTGAACATTTGTCCGCATATGCCATTACAACAATCTCTCTCCTCCCTCCTCTACACCACCCTCGCATACACTCTGCTATATACAGGATGAACAACAATGGTGACAACACTTCTCCCTGTCTAACACCTGTCTTCACTCCAAAACCACTGTCCTATCCCATACGCTGTCCTGACGGCACCTCACTTACTGTAAAAAGTCCCTCATCACCGAATCAACTTGGGTCCTATCTGTAGTAATTTATCCCCAGTGTCTCCCCAAAGCTACCCTAGGTACACCTGCCAAATTGCCTCTAAATCCACAAAAGTTGTATATTTCTCCTTATCCACTCCCAGCTCTTCTCTCTATCATCACTTCAAAGAGTGCTGACAGGATTCAGGCTTCTCTGTCCCAGCCTGAATCCCTACTCAGTGCTTCATTCAGCTTGTTCTCTCACCCCGTCCTGAGCTCCTTTTCTCCAATTATCCTTTCTCATATATCCCTCATGCATGGTGGCAGTAAACGATGTGCCCCCTGAGTAATGGAAATTAGTCGCCCCCATCTCCTTTTGAACACCTGGACATACTATCGCCCAGCCCCAAACGGTGGTAGCCTCCTCCACTCTCCAGAAACACAAACATCTCGCAATGATCCAATGCATGACTCCTAGCATATCAATAGTCTCCCACTGGGCAGTCATCACATCCCGGGATTCTTCCCTGTTATGGTCTCACTAGCCTCCTTACCTTCCATTAGTTACTGCACCTCATCCATGCTTGCTCTGGAACCAGCCCTTCATGTTCCTGGAAGGCTCCTCTTCTCCTTCCCCTCCTGATTATGGTAACCTGTACCTCCCCTACCTGTCGCCAGCTGATCTCACCAGGGTCCACTTCAGCCTACCCGCCTTTATCATCCTTTACTTCCGAGCAAAACAGTCGACTCTGTCCTCGTAGCTTTGCCAATATATATAATTTCTTTGTTCCACCCATATCCCAACCCAGTTGTTCACCGATCATCCTCCCGAAGACGCCAAGTTCAATGCTCTCCTTTTATGGTCTCGGCCTATATATATAGTATATATATATATATATATATATATATATATATATATATATATATATATATATATATATATATATATATATGTATATATATATATATATATATATATATATATATGCTATATATATTATATTATATATATATATACATATTATTATTGTTATGGTTATAATATTATATACGTTATATATATATATATATATATATATAGAGTTATATATATATTATTATATTATATATTATTATATATATATATATTAGTTATATATATATACATATATATATATATATATATATATATATATATATATACTATATTATTATGAATATACTATATATACATATTATTACATGTTATTATATATGGTATATATTATTATTATATATTATTATTATATATATATAAAGTTATTATATATATATATATGATATATATATTTATATATATATATATATATATACTATATATATATATATATATATATATATATATATATATATATTATTATTATTGTTGTTATTATTATATTATTGTTGATATATGCTTATTATTATTATTATATATTATTATTATTAACTATATATATATATATATATATATATATTATTATTATATTATATATTATTATTATTATTATTACATATTATATATATAAATATATATATATATATATATACATATATATATATACATATATATATATATAAATATATATATATACATATTATATATATTATATATATATATTATACATATTATATATTATTTATTATTATTATAGTTAATATAGTTATTATTATTATTTGTTATACATATATATATTATTATTATTTATATTATATATGTATATGTAATACATATTTATTTATATATGAGATATATAGTATATGTATATATATATTTATAATGTATATATTTTATTGATATATAGATATATATATATATATATATATATAGAGTATATATATATATATATATATATATATATATATCTATATATATTTATATATATATATATATATATATTATTATTATTATTATAATTTAGCATTTTTTGTCCCCACGCCTTGAGCAGGGTAGTGGTGCGTACAGCCTTCCTCACACTTCCTCTCATCTCGCCCTCACCCACCTCCTCCACCCCACTCTATCTCTCGCCAACACCCTACCCTCTTCCTCCCTCATCCCTCCCTCCTCCAGCATCTCCCTTATTCCATCCATCCACCTCCTTCTTGGTCTCCCTCCTTCCTCTCCTTCCTATCCTCCGCCTCCCAAACTCCTCTTTCTAACCACTCTCTGCTCCATTCTCACTGCTAAATGCCCATACCCATCTAACATTCCCTTCTCCTGCCTTCCCATCAGCCCCTTTCCTCCAACTCCACCTCCTCCTCACCACACTCTATTCTCCTGATCCTCTCCCTTCTGCTAACCCCACAAACCGCTCTCAACCCCTTCATCTCAAATACTTCCAACTTTTTCCTGGACCTAGCATTCAACCCCCACGTTTCACACCCATACAGCACCGCTGGTACACAGATTTTTTCGAACATACTCATCTTAACTTTCCGTGATAGATCCCCCCCTTTCCATATTTCTCTCAGGCCACTCAACGCCCTCATTCCTTCACCAATTCTATGTTCTATCTCCTCCTTCATCCCTCCCCCCTTACCCAACTCCATCCCTAAGTATCTAAAAATCTTTACTTCTTCCAATACTACCCCCCCTACTCTAACCTCCAACCCCTCCCCTCCTCACCTTCCTCCTCCTCAAACACTAACACTTTACTCTTACCTGGATTTATTTTAAGCCCCTTTTGTCCACACATTCTCTCAAACTCCCTCACCAAATATCTCAGCCCTTCCGCGTTCTTCGCCACTAGGGCAGTATCATCCGCAAACAGTATCATGTTCACTTCCCTTCTATCATTCCCATTCATCAGACTTCCACCCCCCTCCCCTCCTCACCATTCCTCTTCTGCACACACTCTCCATAAACAAGTTGAATAGCCATAAGACATTGTATAACACCCCTGCCTCTAACTACACAATTGTCCCAAACATATTCACTCTCTCCCAACAATTCTCACACAATATTCTCCTGCTATTCTTTATAAAAAGCCCCGAATACCTTTCCTAAATTGCCCCCCAATTCATTCCTCCAACACCCTCCACATTTCACCCCTATTCACTCTATCATATGCTTTTTCTAAATCTAAAAAACATCCATACACTTTCCCTTTTCTCTCAATACTTTTCTCTACAAGCATCTTTAGTGTGAACACTTGGTCCACACACCCTCTTCCCTCCCTAAATCCTCCTTGTTCTTCCCCCATTCTCTCCTCCAGCAAACCTCAATTTCAATCAGGTATTCTCTTCCACTTTTCCCCAAATATTAATTTTAAAAAGACATATACCCCCCAAGTAATTCTCCTACATTCAACCTATCCCCTTCTCTGCTAAGAGTGGAACCAAACATCCATCCTCCCAATCCTGTGGTACCTCCCCACTCCTCCAACATATGTTATATAACCTATACAACCATTCCTCCACCCCTTTACCTCCCTTCTGTAACATTTCCATTCTCACCCCATCCAGGCCTGCAGACTTCCCTTTTTTTCCTTTATTCACAGCCCTAATAATTTCCTCCATTTGAATTTCATCCTCCCCCTCCCTCCCCACTTCATTTCCCATCCTCACCTCTTGCATACCTTCTCCTCCCCACTCCCTCTTCATCTGAATGACCTACTGCACATCTCCGCTATAGAGTATATATATGTGATATATATATATATATATAGCAGTTATATATATATATATATATATATATATATATATATATATATATATATATATATATATATATATATGATATATATATATTATTATATATATATTATTATATATGTTATATATATATATATGTATATTATTATTATGAGTGAGTTGAAAGATATGCTATATATATATATTATTATTATTATATAGTTATATATATATATATATATATTATAGTTATTTATATACATATATATTATTAAGTTATTATATTATAGTTATTTATTATTATATATATATATATTATTATTATTATATATTATTATATAGTATATTATATTAATCATATATTATATATACATATATATATATAGATTATATTATATATATATGTATATTATGTTATTATTACATATTTTTTACCAAACATATATATACATATTATATATATATATATTGTTGGTTATTATGTACTATAAGATATATATATATATATGAGTAGCATATATATATAGTATATATATATTGTTGTTATATATATATATATATATATTATTATATTTATATATATATGGATATTATATATATATTATTATTTATATTATTATATTATTATATGATTATAGTATATATATATGTATATATATAGTTATATTATTATTATTATTAATATATATATATTATGTTGTTATACATATACAAAGAATATATGTATATATATTAGTTATATATTATATATATATATATATGCTATATATATATATATATTATGAGTATATTATTATATATATATATTACTATTATTATACATATTATTACATATATTATATTACATATTATATTATTATTGTTATATGTTATAATAATATATATATAATATTATATTTATATATATTACATACATATTACATATATACATATACATATGTTATATATATATATAGGTAGTATATATATATATAGTATATATATATATATATATATATATATATATATATATAGCAGGTAAAGCTAACATTGCTTATTTGGAGTAGAAAGCCTAATAGTTTTATGGCTAGGCATGTTAAATTCTCTTCTGCCCGTTTCTTTACTTTTTTTTTTTTTTTAAAATTTATTGGGTCGGAAATATATTAAAAATTCTTCATTTAGGGGGCCTGGAGCCGACGGGTGACAGAGGGGGGAAGGAAGCCCTCCTGTCGTCCACCGGGAGGCCAAGAGACCCCAACTCCTGCCATCTTTTCGTGATTTACCCTATGGTATTCCTTAGTTAAAAAGAGCATAATTTTACTTCCTTTACACTTTGGTATTACTTTAACTACTGGTATTACTCCCCCTTCTGTCTCCCGTCGGCTCGAGCCCTCTAATGGGCAATTTTAAATATTTCCGACGAATAAATGCAAAAAATAAAAAAATAAAAATAAAAAATAGCAAATCCTCCAAATTCTCCGGTTGATTCCAAATATTTAATTTGTTTTACTGTAGGTTCTGCCGTCTTCGAGTTATATGATGTCACTTTAGACACTCTTGGCCTATATCTATAGCATATAGCAGCAAAGAGCAAAGAGCAGCAGAGCAGCATATATATATATATATATATATATATATATATATATATATATATATAGTTATATATATATATATATATATATATATATATATGTTGTTATATATACAGTTGAAACCACCACTCACAGTCAGATCCCTATTCAAGGAAGGTTTTGTACATTTCTTCAAAATTACACCATATGTTAAATGCAGAAGAGCACATACGCCTGCTTTTTTAAGTGAGAGAGATTTGTAGATTCAGTTGAACTGCAAATTGTAAGCAATTGCAGAACAGAGGTTGCAGGAAAGAAGGAAGCACAGCAGCGAAGAAGAATTAGAGTTACTAATATCAACGCAAAAACTAATGTGCAGACAAAGCACCCTTATTGCTAAGGGTCATAAAGTGTTTATGTTTTTTTAAAGCAACAATAAGTGTTTTAACCTTGTCTCGTCACAAAAGCCTGCTTTCAGCAAGGGATACAACTGACCAACACCTCTAGAAGAAGTTCATTATTCTTCCTCTATTTCAACTCCATCATTCCACTTCGTTTTAATGCAAATCAAATACTGTTCCTCGCATCTTTTTATTCTTCACCAACGATCTCTGTGCTTAAGTTCTCTCCTTCCCTTAGCTATCTTCATCACTTCAGTCTTGCTCATATTCATCTTCAATCCCCTCCGTCGCAGCACCTCCTCCCATCTGATCAGTACTCTCTGTAACGTCTCCCTGTCTCTTGCAACCAGATCAATATCGTCCGCATATGCCATTACAACAATCTCCTCCTCCTCCTCTACACCAATCTCTCGCATACACTTGTCCATATACAGGATGAACAACAATGGTGAAAACACTCCTCCCTGTCTAACACCTGTCTTCACTCCAAACCACTGTCCTATCCCATACGCTGTCCTGACGGCACTTTCACTTACTGTGTAAAGTCCTCTTATCACTCTAATCAACTTGGGTTCTATCTGGTAGTAACGATCCTCGAGTGTCTCCCAAAGTTTTACCCTAGGTACACTGTCAAATGCCTTCTCTAAATCCACAAAAGCCATATACATTTCCTTATCCCACTCCCAGCTCTTCTCTATCATCATCTTCAGAGAAAATATCAGA
>JABUQX010107105.1:30000-47079 GCA_015478945.1 Trachelipus rathkii
AATGAGGTTTTGAGTGATCCTGATATTTGGGAAATGCAGCAGATGAGTTCAGAAATAAAAGAGTTGAAAAAATGTGTTTAAGAAAGTAAGAATGTGAGTGAATGGCCTAAGGAACTGAATGACTTTGCTAGGTATAGGAATAGGTTTATGATTGATGAGGATGTCTTGTGTTTTGTAAAAATGGCAAAAGATGAAATTTCTGGGTTGTATTCCTGTGATGTCTTTGAATGCAATGATTGGACTGGTAATTGTCATGCATAGAGCATATGGTCATCCGGGGAAGCGAAAGTTGGTAGCTTTAATGAAGAATGTAATTTTCAATCCATATTTAATTTGAGTAGCTGTGGATGTTGCTACCTCGTGTGAAAGATGTCAGAAACGAAAGTGGCAAAGTCAGATTGTGGGGTCCCGCCTGTTACAAAAATAGAAGTGAATGAACCATTTGAACTAGTTGCTGTTGATTGTGTGAGTTTGCCTAGAACGAGTCATGGGAATGTGGGTATGATTGTGATGGTAGACCATAGATCCAAGTATGCCTTCGCTGCACCTTTAAAGAAAAAAACTAGTGCGAATGTTGCAATGTAGTGAGCATGAATCTTTTTCCCTGTGATGTTTGCAAGGCCACAAAAGATTTTGTCTGACAATGGACCAGAGTTTAAGGGTGGATGTTTTGAAAGAATGTTGAAAGAGCATGGGATTCAGCATGTGATGATAACTCCTTAAATAGCATCGTCGAATGGATTGGTTGAAAGAACTGGTAAGACTTTGTGTGAAATGTTGCGAATGATAAGTGAAGACTTGTATGGTTGGGATCAGGTTTTAGGGAAAGACCTGTTTGCATATAATAGCATGTTGCATTCCAGCTTGGGTACATCTCCACGGGAGTTTTTGTTTAATAATTATTGATGGCTAGTATGTAATGTTGATAAAGTGCAGTTGTCTAGAGGTGGAAGCAGTACTGGAGGGAAAGGAAGGCAAATGAAAGTTCGATCTTTCAAAAGTAGGGATTAGGTAATTTTAAAGAAAAGATTGTGGCAAAGAACGAATGAAAGTAAGATGGATGATAAGTATGTGGGTCCTTTTCAGGTGAAACAAAGTAGGTCGAATGATTTAACATATATATGTGTTAGAAAGAGTGAATGAGAATGGGGGCATAAGTCAGGTTAGGGCACATCAGAAACAGTTACGACTTTGGAGAATGTCCCCTGAATATTTGGTTCTGCATCCTGCATAAGGGGTTTGGAAGGAGAATGAAAGTTGGTTAAAGAGTGATAGTGGAATGAATGAGTTGAATGATAGAGAGATTGTGTTTGTACAAAAGACAGGTAGGAAACCCAAGAAGAGAAAAACTCAGAAAGTAGTTTTAGATTTTGATGAAAAGTCTAAAAGCAGATAAGGAACAATTTAGAGAGGAATCGTTTGTTGGGTTTTGGCTGGATGATGATCCCTTTGGTGGGAACTTGATGGAGGTGGATAGGTCTGTGAGAGTGAATGTAATTCAGAATAGCATTATGGAATTGTTTAAAAGTTTGCAGAGTGAATGTGATTTTGAAGGTTTTGAAAGTTCTGGAGTAGATGTGGACAGTTTTTGTAAAGATGTTAGAATGACTCTGGATAAAATTGTTAGAGGTATAAGAGAAAGTACTAGTTTCCTAGGGTTTCAAGAGAGAGAGAAAGGAGATATGGATAACAGAGGTAGAGAAAGCTCAGCAATTGCTTGAAGATGAGGATAAAGCCGATGAAGGTGAGATATTAGAAGAATTTCGTGATGAGGGTGAAACTATGTTGAATGTGTATGAAAGGCGTGTACTAGAGCAAATGGAAAGCCAGTGTTGAATGTGGAATGGGTGCAATCAAAAATGTTAGAATGAAAGAAGCGAAAGGGGCCTTAAGCACTTCTGGAGTGTCCTTGTTTGGGCCCCTTCTTTGACTTTATTTGTATTTCTACTATATTCCTTTTATTTCTCATTTCTTTAGTGTATGAAATGTATGATAGCTGATAGTTTGTATAGTATAGTGTGAGTAAGTTTTAGTATAGTGTGAGTATGTTTTAGTATAGTTGAGAAAAAATTAGTTTCAAGATAGTGGGAGGTTAAAAAAAAAAAAAAAAAAAATATGGTGATGGTTTAAAGTTAGTTTTTGAGAAGAAAAGACGGTATCCTCAAAGGCTGGTGTTTGCGCGTGGTTGGGGCTGGTAGTGCGAGTGGTGTGGGTGTGTGGGGTGGAGGATTTAAGGGGGAGGTATGTGTGGGGGGTTCCTTCCGCTGGGTTTTATCCAGCAGAAGGTTGTCCTCCACCCCATCTTTTCCTCTTATTATTATCATTATTATTTTTTATTAATTATTATTGTTATTGTTATTCATTCCTCTTCCCCACTCACTCAGGTGGGGTGTGTGAATGACTTATTTTGTAGCTAGATTTTTTGTGTGTTATATCAATGTTGCTATGTTTCAGATATATCGAAGCAGATAATTTGAAAGTTTATTTTAGTTTTGTATATGTCTTTTATTTTGGAAATGAGTTTCTAAAGCAACCTGTGTGAGGGGTAACTAGTCCCCAGGAGGTCAACAATGAGGAGCCGTAAGTTTTTTTTGAATGTATGATTATATATTTTTTATGTAACTTTATTTTTAATTTTCTTATCTTTTGTACATATGCCTACAGGTCTTTTCTTCTCTCAATGTTTTTATTTCTTGAATCTGATGCTGCTGCTGCTGCTGCTGCTTGAAGTTTATTTTTTTTACACACGATCACGTTTTTTTTTCTTTAATTTTAACAACAGCGATTTGACACTAATGTCTATACATTTAAGAGAGAACATGAAGAGTGATTAACATGCGAAACTTACCACCAAAACGCTTGTCACTGAGCTTCAGCTCATGCATGCCCCACAGCCAACTATTTATGCGTCACCATCCTTATTTTTTCCTTGCGACTAAAGACCTTCATCCTCTATGAATTGAAAAACTAACTGAAACGAGGGAAGAAGTCACTACACTCATGTAGTTGTTTAGGGTTCGTCATTATTGTTTTCATTTTTTTGTTTAGTGTCAGTTTGGCTGTAGAGTAAAGTTTTTTTTTAGGTTAGATAAGAGGTACTCTAAATATTATTCTGCCCCTCAAAGGTGCCCTATATTTTTCTTTGTCTGAGGAAAATCCCCTAACATTAAAAGGTATAAAGGGCGGTAAGGCTGGGCTTTCTTTTGACTTGTGTCATATTTTTTTACTACTTTTCTGTTATGCATGTTACACACCTTACCACCAGTCATGGGGAGGTGGATGATATAAATATATATATATATATATATATATATATATATATATATATATATATATATATATATATATATATATATATATATATATATATATATATATATTTTTGTTCACACCTCACGGGTATAGCTCTATTCAAGGAGGGGAACTTAGGTATTTCTTTTACCTAGGGTCCCAACTAGATTCGAACTCATGTTGTTTCCCATATGACTGTCGTTTCCCAATGTTTGTTAATGGGGGCCACACAGTGGAAGGCTCAAAGGAGAGAACCTTGGGCGCAGTGTGGACAAAACTCAAAGAGCTAAAAATAAGCTAAGTTTAAATGTCATGCATATTCTATAGAATATACATGACAACATTTTAATTCTTTGGATATTTATGAGCACCTTTTCTTTCTAGGTTACTGACAAAGTAAAACAATTTTTGGAAAAGATCTGTATTATAAAGATTTTATACATTTAGCAGCCAAGTATTCTGCTGCTGGCAAAAATCGGTATTAATTATAATCTGTACCGCCAATTCATTGATTGAAGATCCCCTATATTAGGGTATGTCCAACTTCTTAACAATTCGTCATTTCTTTGTAATATTTGGCAATATATTGAATGGATAGTTTGTCTAATGTATTGCGCAAAATCTCTGATAACTGCATTTTCCGCAGGGATCGGATCTGGGAGCGGTTTGATCTGGGCTTGAGTTCATTTTATCGGGGCGTGGAACCAAACTGAGGGTGATTTATCCTGCCTTGCGGCCCAGTCTTTCTCTGGCCGATTACGTCACCGTCATTGTTCACTTGAGGCTCAATAATTGCCTTGAACTGTAGCCGAAGCTGCGGGCTATACAGTTAATGCTGCCGCTTAACCTGACGCTGGTTATATCAGAGGGTCGAGTAATCACAGATAGATAAGTTGCGTATTCCCTTCATTGTGGGTTAAATTGCAATCGTAACTATCGTCAGTGCGCATAAATTGTTGTAGTCGATGAGTTGTTGACGGGATTCACTTGCATGGATATATTTTGATGCGTAAATAGCAGTTAAATTGTTTTAAGGTCTCTTAATTGTCGTAACTTTGCATCACTGTAAACATACATAGATTCGGGTACATGCATATTCTGCCCTCTCAAATTGATTAATTAATTGTTTTTTTTGTATTAAACTAAATCTGATTAACTAATGTTTATTTTTGTGTATTAAACTGAATGGCCATATAGTTATACATGCGTAATCTGATACTGTTAACGCGATAATTATTATTGTTTTACTACTCTAAATTCTTCTGCCATTTTGTCTTATGCTTATATTTGAAAACGCCAATTATTAATTGTTTTGTAATCGAATAGTATTTCTGTTTATGACAATATTCCGATATTTATAGTTTTTTGTGTTGCTTTGGTCATCTTCGCTGGACACGTTGGTTTATGGATCGCTTTTGTAACATTTTGTTACCTCTGCGATCTCGTCAGCGTTGGTTGACCGCTGTAATATTTTGCCACTTGCGAGTGTCTGTGATTTGGGTAATTTAATAAATTTGTACTTGAATTGACTATTAGTCGCGAGAATCAACCTATATTTATATAGGTTCATTGATCGTTCTGGTAGTGCTATTTTACTACCTCTACGATCGGGTCCGCGTTCATTAACTACTCTATTTTGTATCGTTTTTTTATATTGAAAAAACTGTATGGTTAAAGCTTACAAGCTGTATATATGTGTTTTTTTTAAAATTATATATTTTTACATGAACTTGTGTGTTTGCGTTTTAGTTAATAGATAGTCCCCTTAGTAACACCTAGGGTATCCAGTGTACTTTCCTTCTTTCTTTTATTCTGCAGAAAGAGTTGCGCAAACGGCTGGGCTGGCGCTTTCTTGCTGATCAGTCGATCACCTTCTTTCCTATTAGCTTTCTGCGCTTAGGGTTTTCTTTTCTGTTTTTCGACTATTGGCAGGGTTTGCCCCCTCTTCGCCGTAACATATTAATTGGCGACCTTGCCAGGATACTCTGTTACTATTGGGGACTCTTATAGGGCGATTTTACATCCCCAAGCTTAAATATTTCAGTATGTCTGAGAACGCAGAGAATGTAAGTGGAATGGATGATATTGATACTTCTGGGGCATTACACCTTCCCAATACATCTGGGGGGATGGCCACAGGGGGGTCAGTAGATAGGAATCCAGTAGAGGTAGAGGAAAAAGATCTGGTTTTGGAGGAGTTGAAACGATTGACGGGTGCTCTAAATGAAACACAGAGGCAGTTGAATGAAGAAAGAGCGGAGAGGCAGAGGTTGATGCAGGAGATGGAAAGCAAGCGAGAACGCAAGCCACCGGTTGCGGAGGGACGTTTTCGATTCCCGTTTGAGCGAGACAATTATAGCTCTCAGCTGTCCAGGGAAGTTGATAACCCTAGAACATCGGAGGTTGTCGGAGGTAGCTTAGGAAGATACCACTTGCCTAGAGTAGGCTTTGCTGGTCGTGAAGGTGGTGGGATGTATTCTGCCGCTGGAACAACAAATGCGTCATACCAAAGCGCACCCGCACTATCAACTGTGACTACTTCAACTTATACTGCACCAATTTCCACAGTTCCATTGATCGATTTTGGTGGGGTTCCATCTAGTAGTGTTGGCACAGTGAGACCGGACCCTTTGGAGGCTATGCAGGCTCAGTTGACAATGATTACCAAGTCAGTTACTCTGCTGACACAGTTGCATGCCCGTGCGTTTCGGCCGCGCGCCGCACCACCACCGAAGTTTATGCCTGACGATGGACAAGACTTTAATAAATTTCTCTGGAGGTTTGAACGATATTGTGAGTTCACCTACCCAGACCAACATGATGACTGGCTGATAGTTTTGGGAAATTACCTGGGCGGATCATACTTGGATTTGTATCGGCCAGTTAACTAAAGATGAAGATTTATATCCTGCTGTAAAGAGTGCTTTAATCACATGGTGGAATCATGAGTCTGAGATGAAGAAGCAAAAGGCCACACAGGAGTTCATGCTGGCTAAGAGGAAGTCTGGGGAAAGTATTAATATGTTTGCGTTACGACTTGAGCAACTGGCTAGTCGAGCGTACCCTGGTATGAACATGCGAACACATGACAACTTACGCCGCGCCTTTTTGTATAATATGCCGCTGGATGTGGAACAGAGAATGCGTGATTATATTTTGAATCACGAGGGGCGAACTGGCCAAAGGTTAGGTTTTGATCAGATAGTACGATTGGCCAATGAGCATTACAATGAACTCGGCATAGAACAAGGTAAGGACGAGGTGGAGTCTGAGGTCATCACCATATCTCAGGTCACTCCTAAAGATTCTGCACCGAGGAAGAACATATGGAATGAAATTGTGAACCGTTATGCTCCTAGGCAGACTTCTTCACCCAAAGCTCAGAAGACTAAGCATCAAGAGAATGATAATTTTCCAAGAAGTCAGCAGAAAAATTCTGGTAATACTGGAAGGACCCAGGGAAGTCCACAAAATGCTAGGAAAGCTCAAGCCAGTCAGCAAAATACGCGAAGATCAGCTAAGCTCTGTCATCATTGTGGCAAGACAAATCAAACGATTGATGACTGTTTCCTCTATCAGAACATCTGTTCGTTCTGTCGAACGAAGGGACATCAAAGGGAGGAATGCAGGAAATTACAGCAGAGAAAGGAAAATAATCAATCCCCTTCACGGGCGGAAACACCAGTGTGTCCATATTGTTCTGGGGACCACTTTGGTATAAATTGTCAAAGGCAGGAAGATTCTGCGCGAACTTCGCGGAGACCTTCGCCTAAGCCCCAAAGAATTAATCAGGGGGCCAGGCCAAAAGCAAAACCTTGCACCACTTGTGAAAATGTTCACGAACCAGGCGCGTGCAGTGGTGCTCCTTTAAACTCCACAGCCCCGTGACTCTAGATCAGGCCACGGAGCTTCAGGGGCAAATAAATGATCTGTATTCTGATGTAGACAACCCCTTATCTAATACTGGAGAGGTTAAAGTCCATTTTAGTAATGTGGATAGCCAACCTCTTCATGTCGATGTGCTCATTGTTGGATGTGGGGACCGGATGTATCCTTGTCTTGTTGACAATGGTGCGTGCGTTAACCTCATTAATTCATCGGTTTTGGAAAGACTTCCCAATATATTGTGCGGCGTTCTTCATCGCCAGTTCGAACAATCAGTGGTATTGGTCGCAATGCTGTCCGGGTGACGCAGATGGTCAAACTTGCATTGCGGTTCCGTAGCGGGTTTGTCACCGGTTTTGACGAGTTTTATGTGGTTCCTTCAGAGTGCTTGAGAGAATCCCTTGTGTTGGGAGTTCCGTTGTTGCGAGCCAATAATCTCCTCCTCCCAGATTGTCACACATCATCAGATATGCTTCAGGAATCGTCGAAGAGAGAGCGGTTGTATAAAGAGTAATAGCACAGGACTCTATGAGAGTGTCTGAAGGAATGAAGTTTGCAGCTCGGGAGAATGCCGAAAGATTGGATCGAGCTATCAGAGTAGAGGATTTATTTCAATAATCTGGAGTGGACTGTCACACAGTACGGTTTACCAGATCGAGAGAAATACAGTGATCACGCTCACTTATTGTGGAGGGGGTTGTGTCGAGTGGTAATTTGGAAGTAGTTTCCTGGGGTAATCTGCTGGCGATGAGTGGATATATGCGCCGCGGTGGTAGCCATGTGTGGTAAATTACAGGGTGTGACTCGCATGCAAGAAAGGTATATTGTGCACCTAAGTAGAGGTTACTTTGGTCGGTAAAGTACTGCCATTTCTGACGTCGCTGAGGTTGAATAGTAGGAGTCCATGTGGGAGAAGCTGTTAGAGGATGGATCGTTGCGCAGGCGGAACCGCATATTTGCAGGAATTATTGTGGAACGCTGAGAGACAAGATTATGTGAGGAATTTGAATTATTTCGGATATAACCGTTGGAGCGATGCGCGAGCAAAAGAGGCAGACTCTTCCTTAGAGTACTGTTTGCTTGGGATTAAGGTAATTATTCTTTACTGTTCTCAGTAGCGGGAGATGATGAATGCGTGTTGTGTCCTGGCTGAGAATGTCGGCCCGATATTATAGACTGATCGACCGCATCCACTGGTCCTGTGTGCGCCGTCAGATTTCAAAGGCACTGGCGCAGGAGATCGAGGAACAGTGTTAGAAGTTGGACGCGACAGCGGCATCATCCGTAAAAGTCGATCACCATTACTCTGCTCCTGTTGTGCCAGTGAGAAAAAAAAGAGATTTGTATGCTTGCGTGACGTCTATGTAGTATACGAATTACCGCTTGAAAGTGTAGAGGGCTTTAAATCATGAGAATGCCTGCAGGATAACGAAAGGGAATGATGCTGTTTGTTATTCACACTAACTAATGACTCGATAATATAAAATGTCGGGTTCGAAATGACTTTACCACAATTCGATTTCTGGTTCGTGGTTATTAATCAATGAAATGGCCGAAGATACAATTGTGTCAAACGCTCTTCTCATGTATGCAGTTTGTTCGGATGCCATTCGGAGGGTGAAGGGTGGGAGAGCCCTCTTCCAACCGGGGAGACATCGATGAATAGGACTCACTTTTCAAGCGAAATGTGCCTTGGTCAGCAAGTCATAGCTTGATTTAATATATAAATATTCCGACTTTATAGGTACATGCGATGTGCTGGAAAAAGCTCTGAAGGCATTACAAACTAATGGGTTTAAATTGAAGCCACAGAAGACGAAGTTGTGTCGGGAGTCTGTGGAATTTTTAGGGCATCTTATTAGTGGTCAGGGTATTCTTCCCCTGGAGAAAAATCTATCATTAGGTAGTGTCTTTAAATTTCCAGTATAGAGCCATAAGAACCAGGTTTAGAGCGATGAGACAGTTCTTCAGGCAATGGGTTAATTTCTACCTGGTCGCCATAATTCCTAATTGTTCCGAATTGCCAAGGCCGTTAATCAGTGCTAGAACTGGCGGAACCGTGGTGGTCGTGGAACGCGCGGAGTGTCACCAGCGTTTTGAATGCTTCAAGTCAGCGTTAGTAAAGATATGTTATGAGAGAGTTCCTGGATTATGGTCTATTTGTACGGAATTCCTCCCCCAGCATTAGATAGATCATGTCCGATAGCGTCTGACATCGGGGTGCTGGGGACAAGTGCCTATCGCAGCAGAAGGATGGCGATCTCGACCTATAAGCTTTCATTTCAATGAACTTTTTTTCAGAAAACGCAACACAGCGGTATCCTTCTACCGAGTTGAGCGCGAGTTAGGCGCGCTTTTACGGTAGGGGACTCGACAGTGAGAGCGCTAAGAGGCTTTTCTTTCAATGAGAATAAGTTGTGATCTTAGCGGATCAATGAGCCGCTCCAATGATTTTGCAAACATGTCGGCCCGCTGACCCCCGTATAGCGTAGGCACGTTAGACGAGCTTAACGAGTATAACTACGAAGTGCGACATATTAGTGGGAGGAGGAAAAATGTCCTCGCTGATGCGTTGTCACGTTCACCACTTTCTGCAGTGGATCGATTACTTACCGAGTCGTGGAGTCGGAAGTCCAGCTAACGCTTGAGGGTAGCATTCACTTATCCAACTGTTTTAGGCAGGTGGAGTACATGAGGTCCTGAGGGGGGTGGATTGGCGAGGGCTCTCGAGAACTGTTATGCGAGCGAGTCATCGACAGAAGAGGAGCAGAGTGATGCTCACGGAGAGTGAGAGTGAGAGAAGTAGTTGTTCGCGAACTTTAAAAGATCGAGTAATATACAATCTGCAAGGTAGCGAATATTTTTGACACAGGAGTGTGACAGATATCATCGAGACTTGCCCTGGACAAGAATAGCCGGAAGTAATTCAGAGGCATTATTGCCCTAACCTTTTTGATGCCATATGACGATGATTGAGAGTGAGCTCAAATGATACTTTAGTCTGAATACAGCTCACATGAGCCTCCAGTTCCGCTATATTTATGTGGAGAGAGAGTGAGTGTGAGAGTGAGATTCTTATGAGGTGTACGTATCTGGTATAAATCTTCCAATTATAGCAAGCATGCCAATTCAACAGTAATGGGTGAAGAAGCATTACCACCAGACCAATAGCAGGCGTCGCGGTGGAATATGGTAAAGTTCATAGGGTCTCAATGTTTCATCTGACGCAGATCATAATCTAGTGTCTAACTCTACTATAGACAGTGAGGTTATTTTGAGAGAGCAGAAACAAGATCCAACTCTGAGGAAACTTGTTAGGGTGGTTAAAACTCAAACCCCAGTCCCGCAGTGGGATAAGACCTTAAGTTTATTTAAGACAGTGGGTGATAAACTTTCCTTGGAGGGTGATATATTGTACCTCAACTCGGGAGACCGTAGGAAATATATAATTCCCTTTTCATATTTGATTGCTGTAGTCTGTCAGATTCATTATGAATATGGTCATTTGGGAAGGAATAAGTTAATCTCTCTCATATATGAAGACTTGTGGAATCCGAGGGTGGTGCAAGTTGTGGCTGATGTGTGTAGAAGTTGTCCACATTGTCAGCAGAACAAGACAAATCCAAATAGTGTGAAGCCACCACTCCTAAAAATTACTTCAAATCATCCTTTTGATTTGTTAGCAGTGGATTTGCTCCAGTTGCCACGGTCAAGAGGTAATAATGGTTATTGTTTTGTGGCCATTGACCACTTTTCAAAATTTATTTCCGTGGTGCCACTTGTCAAGAAGACTAGTATTGCTGTGGCGAACGCATTTAAGTACAAGTTGTTAATAGGCTTCTGCCATAGTATCCGCTGACCGGTTGGCTTAGTGATAGAGCGGGCTGGAATTTATGGGTGAACCGTTTGAGGAGGTTTTACGAGAGTTTGGTATTTCTCACGTGGTAATTTCAAGCCTATAATGCCCTGCATGCAACGGAGGTAGCAGAGAGGGTTAATCGGTACTCTGCTGGCAGACATACGGATGTTGGTGACAGGAGAGGAATCCCGTTTCCTGGGATAACCGATTTTGCCATCAGGCACGTGATTTTGTATAATAATTACTTGGCATTCTGCAACGCCTTAGCGAGGTTTTACTAAAAAAAAGAGGCGAGTGACTTTTCAGCCACAGAAATACCCTGTTTGACAACAATATTGGAGGGAACCTTCTTCTAAATTCGCTCCATACAAAAGGGGGATAAAGTTAGCTTATTATATTATATTCTTTTTTTAATCTTCACCGGGGGATTTGGTCACAAATAAGTTTAAACGCCGATATACTGGTCCTTTTTTGTTCTCAGTGGTGGGTATTCTAATAGTCCTGTCATATGTTTATTTTCCCAGATATCCTCTGGGAGCTCAAAGTAAAAGAGGTAACTCGCACATTATTCGCAGTTAAGGCCGTGGTGATGTTCCTGAATATTTGAGGAAAAACCACTATTTTAAGACCTTATTGCTGCATTCCGGATGATGAGTGCGAGGAGGAAGTTAGGGAAGTCCGTGATATTTTGCCACAGAGGAACAGCGAGGGAGGGAGCGAGTGAGAGTGGGTGACAGATGGAGCTGAATATTTTCGATGCTAGTAGTGGAGTTGGAAGGAAACGAGAGAGGGGCAAGACAAGAGAGAGGATTTCCTGGGGTAGTGACGGGCGCTCACGCATTTTCTGTGTGATGAGATAGTGTCCTGCACTCCGTGCAGGACTTGGCTGAGAGTCAAGAGCGGTTAGACACGATGATGATGAAGTCTGTAGTGTTAGATCAAGTACAACACCTTAGTGGCAGTGTGGCAAAACTCATTGAGGAGTCGTTCTCCAGTCCGAGTCGATCCTCCGTTGTTGGTTCTGCCAGCAATCACGGTCGCATGGATCCTATTGAGGAGGGGTCTATTGAGTCTGCGAGTTCGGGGTCACGATTGTTGATTCCTATGTCCGCATTACATCCTTCGGCGCGTCCTTATCGCAATAGGCGAATTTCTTTTACCGCTCCGCTGATTCAGTTCGCACCCGCTTCGCCGTTAGCGGATGGGTCAGTTCAGATAGAGTCATCTGAAAGTCGGGAGGAGTTTTTCGGGGAGCTGGATGAATCATGGGGCCAGGCGTCAGCATTTGAGGGATTTAGCCCTCAGGTGCAAAAGTTGTTACGGTCATCCCCTCATAATAGTTCTCTGGGGGTCCTGTACGATTTAGAGTCATCTGAAAGCGAGCATGAGAGCAAGTGTGAGAGTTTGCCTGGGGAGTATATGAATGATTCCTATGGGGAACCGGATAGGCTTGCTATCATCCCGGAGCCGGAGAAGTCTGATATTCTGGAGCCGGAGGTGAGAAACCAACGGCCGCATACGAGGCTTGGAATTATCCAATACACCCATGGCTGTGCATCCTGGAATATCAGTCGCCCAGGATACGGCTACGAGTAACGGATTAGTAAGCAATATACCGTTAACCACAAAATAAAGCTCGTTACTATCTATTGAATAAGTGTAATTGAAATTTTTTTAAAAAATTGTTAGTCAAGAACAGCTACAAATTATTAGTGCGAAAAAACGTAATGTTAGCACCGCCGTAAAAATAAAGAAGGAAAAATAAATAAATAGCACTTATGAGGAAAAAATATTTAAAATGTAAAAAAGAGTGTTCATTTAGCATAATCATACTGCAAGAGAAGTAATGTCAAATATTAATTAAAACATAAATCTGTGTCACAAAAGTAACAAAGCAGAGAGAATCCCATGGTATATGTCGTGATCCAGCCGTGCTTCCGAAAAATGTATCGATGGCGAACTTAAAATGAGTATAATATGATGAATTCCGATGTACTAATTACTAATTTGCCTTACAAGGTCCTTATTTTTCATTTATTGTCTATCTCTATGATATAGTCACCTATTGCTTGTGTTCCTAAGAGATATATTTATAATTTGCAGATAAGAACTTCACTGGTCGCTGAATCGGAGATTCCGAAGGTTGACAAATCGCTAATGGTATAGGTAATCACGACAAAGTGGTGTAGATATACACGTGTCCTAAGTAAAAACGAATTTTTTTTTATTTCTGTAAATTCACGCGAAGAAAAAAGAGGAGAAAAAAAATATGTTCCTTAAAATGTTTCTTTTCTTAAATGATGTTACATGTCAAGATCATGCCCTACGTTATACAATTATTAACCTATATCTGTAAAATATTTATGTGTAACGAGCAATGTTGTAAGCTCTTAATTGGATAATTGTTGGTTTAAATTTTTATTATGGCTTTTCTCAAATGTGGGATTGTAAATTATATATGGGGTATTATGTTGCTGTTTTGCGATGACTTGGGTGGTGGGCGATGTTGCAATTGCCCTGGGGTTTGGCCAACTGGCATCTTTTCCCTGTTTGTTGAGAAAATGGGCCATTTTCTGGTGGGGGATAATGTAATGGGCCTGCTGCCATTGCATTCTTTTTTTCCCCTTTCCAGGTGATGGGCCCATCTCAAGTCGGCAGATGGTCAAAGAGCGACGATGGTGGATGCGAACCAAACAGTGGAAGGTTCAGGGGAGAGAACTTTTGGGTGGTGTGAGCAAAACTCAATTAGCCGAAAAGCTAAGTAAAGACACGGGGCACTATGTGTATTTTTTGGAATATATATAGTATATAATACATATATCTAGTAATTATATGTTAAACGTATAATGCAGCCCACGAATTTTGGTTGTACGATATTTATTATTTCCATTCATTCAGATAGGTAAAATTAGAAACGCAAATGGTTAAAGAAAACAGACGCGCGATAAAAAAGTGAAGATTCATATTAACATGAAAAATTTATTAAGATCCGAAAGTAGTATTAATTTAGCTATCGCTAGCTACTGCAGGAGGTACAAAAGATATTCTGTAACATAATTTCCTGATTTGATCTGTACCGTCAATTCATTGATTGAAGATCCCCTATATTAGGGTATGTCCAACTTCTTAACAATTCGTCATTTCTTTGTAATATTTGGCAATATATTGAATGGATAGTTTGTCTAATGTATTGCGCAAAATCTCTGATAACTGCATTTTCCGCAGGGATCGGATCTGGGAGCGGTTTGATCTGGGCTTGAGTTTCATTTTATCGGGGAGTGGAACCAAACTGAGGGTGATTTATCCTGCCTTGTGTCCCAGTCTTTCTCCGGCCGATTACGTCACCGTCATTGTTCACTTGAGGCTCAATAATTACCTTGAACTGTAGCCGACGCTGCGGGCTATATAGTTAATGCTGCCGCTCAACTTGACGTTTGTTATATCGGAGGGTCGAATAATCATAGATAGCTAAGTTGCGTATTCCCTTCATTGTGGGTTAAATTGCAATCGTAGCTATCGTCAGTACGTAAAAAATATTGTAGTCGATAAGTTGCTAACGGGATTCACTTGCATAGATATATTTTGATGCGTAAATGACAGTTAAATTGTTTGTAGGGTCTCTTAATTGTCGTAACTTTGAATCACTTTAAATATACATAGATTCGTGTACAATGCATATTCTGCACCCTCAAATTGATTAATATAATTGGTTTTTTTTGGTATTAAACTAAATCTTGATTACTAATGTTTTATTTTTTAGTCATTAACTGATGGCCATATAGTTATACACATGGTAAATCGATAACTAGCTTTAATGGCGATAATTATTATTAGTTGTTTACTACCTGCTAAATTCTTCTGCCATTTGTCTTTATGCAATATATTTGAAAACGCCAATTATTAATTGGTGTTTTGTAATCGAATAGTAATTTCCGTTTTGACAATATTTCCGATAATTTATAGTTTTTGTGTGCTGTTGGTCATCGTATTACGCTATAGAACGACGTTGGTATTATATGAGTGCGAGCTTTTGAGTAACATTTTGTTACGGTATCTGCGATCTCGTCAAGGCGGTTGGGTGACCCGCTGTAATATTTGGCCACTATGCGAGATGTCCTGAGGATTTGGATAATTTCAAATAAATTTGTACATTGAAATTGATATGTAGTCGCGAGATATCCAACCTATAATTATATAGGTTCATTGATCAGTATTCTGAGTAGATGGCTATTTTACTACCATGCTTACGATCGGGGTCCGCGTATCATCTAACATACTATAAAGCTTATTGTGTATCTTTTTTTTTATATATTCTGAAACTGTATGGTGCAAAGCACAAGATGTATATTATGGTGTGTTTTTTTTTAAATTAATAGTATTTTATATGAACCTGTGTTGTAGTTGCGTTTTATCATTTAATAGATATCCCTTAGTAATCACACTAGGGTATACCAGAGTGTACTTTTCCTTCTTTCACTTTATTCGTGCAGAAAGAGTTGCCGGCAGACGGCTGGCTGGCGCATTTCTTGAGCTGAATCAGTCGATTCAACCTTCTGTCCTAGTAGCTTTCTGAGCGCTTAGGGTTTCTTTTTTGCTGTTTTTCGACTATTGGCAAGGGTTTTGCTCCCCGTCTTCGCCGAGTAACAATTATAGTATATACTGGTGTAGTAATTATGAGTATATATTATATATAATATATATAGTATATAAATAATATAATATATGATTTAGTAAGAAAATTTAAAAGATAATATCTAAAATATTAAAATTAGTTATATATAAATCTATGGCCATCTGTTTTATAGTATATATATATATATATTATATTATATATATATAGTATATATATAAGATATATATATTATTTGTATTGTAGGGGAAGATAAATGCTGGTTATTATTTAGTTGAAAGAGTGGTCGAGTGACTGAGGACTGATTTGGTGAGAAACAAAGAGTGCGTTTAAAGGAAGGGTAGTTTAAGGGTGTGTGGATCAAATCTATGACATTGAAACTCCTTTTTTAGAAGATGAGGGAGAAGAATAATAAATTTTAGTTTTTTAAGTTTACTAAAAATCTGAAGGAAGCGTTAATGATATAGGATTAATAGGGAAGCCCTAAGGCAGGTGTTGTTAGTGATATAGAGTGTTGGTGGTAGGCTTCTGAATAGGATCAAAGTGGCGTAATGCGATAGTGAAGCGTGTGAAAGATGAAAATGTCAATAGTGATTGGTTTCATATTAGAATAGAGGAGTGAGAACAGGGGAATGTGCTATGTCCCCTTGGTTTTATTCAATTTGTATAATGGATGGGGGATTAGAGTGGAAGCAAAGAGGGCGAAGAGAAGAGCAAAAGGGAAATGGTGTAGAAATGATGGAGATGGAGGTGAGTGGACGACTGGGCTGTAGCTATATTTATAGAAGTAGACAGGATGGAATCGGGAGTGTGAGGTGGTGTCCCACGCCATCATAGGCATAAGTGAGTGTTTTGTGGGGAGTGTAACGGCAGTCTCTGGGGGGACAGAAATTATGTGAAGAGAGAGAGAGAGAGCATGTGGGTTAACCCTAGCAGTGTTTAGCCGACGCTACCACTTGGGTTATAATAAAAGAACTAAAAAAAAATTGTCAAAATTTCTTAGTTAAAAATCCTTAAATTCTTCATAAAATGCTTAATATTTGTTCAATATGTATAAGATTTTTTACAATAAAAGATGCAGAATTTAATTTTAAACAATGCTTTATTCATGACAATTTCTTGTAACACCTATATTAAAAGTTATTTACAGAAAACTAAAAACAAATCAACTTTTTTTCCAAAAATTGACATTTAATATCTATTTGGTTGTTTTTCAGATACATAATTAAATAAATATCATCAATTTTAATATATTTTGCGATGTCTACAAGAAAAACAGCAATAAATTCAATAGAATACACATTCTGGATGAATGCTTTAAACCCTTAGAAGAATTTCCTTTTGAAAAACTTCCCACTTTAAAGCAAGTGCTTGAAAGATGTCTTTACTTTAAAAACTATAGGAAAGACAGTGT
>JABUQX010107106.1:0-10000 GCA_015478945.1 Trachelipus rathkii
AGTCTTGATAGGCCCATGTGGCTTCTTACTGTCTTTTTATTTCATCTGGAAGACAGCCTATTACTGCAGGTTACTGTCTGACTATCTTTCAACATCCTAATCTTATTTTATTTTCTATAACCCTTCATCTATCTGCAGACCTATTAACTACTTCCATGGCCCTTGCTCCCCTATCTTTCTTCCAAGGTGAATCCCATTCCCCTCTACCCCTGTGATCCACTCCCTCCTAGTCTTGACTACATCCCTACTATCTTTTTCCCTAACACTTCCCTCTTTTCTTAGCTGAAATACCAGTTCATTCAATTCAGTCATGTTCTCACTCAGCCTTGCAGATCTCCTTCCTTATCTCTCAGTCCCACCTAAATAAGTGAAAAATCTTTAGCACTTACGATATTAGTAGCAAAATTTGAAGTGTAGATCTATACAAAACTATTAGTTGAATTAATTATTCTTGCTTATTCTCTTATTCTTGATTATTCTCACTCCTAAAGTCTTTTCACATACTTTTACAAATTCCCTGTTACATATTACCAAAGATGGTACAAGATCAGCTACGGTATTATATACAGTTTACAGTATATAGTTACCTGTAGAGAACTTGCATTTTTCATAGGTTGTATCAGAAAATTGAGAAATGATTTTTTTTTTTTGTTTTTTTTTTAACCATTTTTAAATCGATTTATAAAGATAGCTTTAAAATTGAATCGGACAAGTTAAACAGGTTTTATATATGAGCATTTTTTTGATGTTTGCTAATCCAAACATTTGACCTCCTGGATATGCTATACTCAAGTCTGCGATAACTTTACAAATTTTTGCCCAGAGGTCAAATGGTCAGATACAGCGAAAAGTGGCCTAAATAAATCTGTGTATCTAGTTTTATTATATAATCTCTTAAAATTTACATAAAAATTGGATGAACAGTAAAAAAATCAGGCTAGAGTAAATTTTCAATTTTGATAAAATTGTTGACCCGCTGCCAGACAATGTGAAAAAAAACGATTTTATTTTTGGATATTATTTAAAGGTGGCATAAACCTAAAACTTTTATTTTATATACTTCTAAATATTAGTTCTTTTCATCCCTTAAATTAATATCTATTACCTTTTTACATATATTTCATGAATATTTTTGCTCAGGGTAATAATTTTGGTACTTATACATAGTAAATTACTACTTTTTAAGAAAAATCTTACATATTGAGAAAAAACTGTTATTTATCTGAAAGGTATTACTGCAAACAGATTTTATAAAGAATATCAAGAGGCATATATTTTAATATCAAATTCATTTTAAATATTAATCTATAGGCTAAGATTTGTTAATAGGACTCATCAGTGGAAATAAAGAAAAATCTTGATTATTATACATCTGTAATGTCTACTGTATATTATTATTTTATATATACAACTATTTCATAGGTATTTAAGAAATTAAAGTTAAATATTTTCAAGCTAATAACTGGATTATGCTATAAGAATAAAATATTCAGTTTTTGTATCCTCAATTCACATTAATCTGGAGCTAGAGTCAGAGCCAGATCATGTTACATCACTACACATGCAGGTTAACTTTAATAACTTACTGCAAACCTGCCAATTAGGCTTAATTATGATGCACTATATGATACCAAGACCATGAATATAACTATTCAGTCTTTTCTTAAATGTTAAAAGTGAATTACAATCAATAGCTTCCTGCAGCAAACTATTCCAAAAATAATAACCCTGTTGCTGAAGGAGTATTTTCTTACATCAAGATGGTATACTTTTAACTTTTTCATGCCTTTTGCTCTTTCTTCTGTGATTAAATTATAAAGAATTTTTTGAACTCTATTATCAAGAGATGTAAATATTTTGTAAACTTGTATCATACCTCCTCTAATAAATTGCTTTTTAACAGAAAACATTCCAAACTCCCTCAGGCTCTCTTCCTCATAGCTATTACTCTCAAAGCCAGAAATCTTCCTTGTTGTTCTTTGTTGCAGTCTGAAGCATATCTTTTATCTTTCCCTAAATAAGAGAGCCAAACCTGTGCACAATACAGTAATACAGGCCAAGAATAGCTATTATACAGCTTACTTTTAATACCGTAACTTTTAAGGATTCAACCCATCATTTTTGAAGTAAATTTGCATGCAAAAGGTTGTTTCCTTCATTAGATAGCCAATTATTTTGTGTTTACCTTATTATATCATAAATGAAGTTTTATAATCTGATGAAAGTAAAAATTTTACTGTATTTCTTTTCTAAGATTTATAGTATGGTTATATTTCCAATATGAAGTAATTGTCAAGCTTATATAATTATATATAAGTGTAGTTATGAGTTTTAGTATATAAAGATTCTCAATCACAGAAAGTGTAGAACAAAGTACTGATAATTCTTAGGTAGATAGTGTTATTATCTGACTTAGGATAAATTGAATTGTATGTGGTTAATATGAAATATATATCGGTTAAGTATAGGGGCTCAGCTTCTTTTTGTATATTAGAAGAGCTGTAGTAGAAGTTTATTTTGAAAATAGATATAATGTCATAAATATTCAATATATCATTAAATTCGTGGTTAATGTAGAATAGATATTATTTGTGTGTCTAGATATATCGGAGGAACAGACTGCATATGATATAGTGATACTATAGGTGATTATAGCACAGCACCAGTGGTATGAATGTATTTAAAAAGAGCAGATGTAATAAACAGAAATATTGAAAGAAAGAGAAGCATTTTCTTTATTATGTATCGAAATATATGTTGTTATATAATAAATTTATTAAAGATAATTTGGAATAAGCGTAATTAAATAAGGTTTTTCATTATTGAATTATATTATATTATTATAAGTGTTCTTATCCAATCTTATTTTGAGTGAAGATTGAGGGAGAGAGAAGAGAAAGTCATGTTCCTAGGATTTTTATTTCCATTGTGGATTTCCTATATTATATACTCTTTATTTGGTTTTTGACATTCAATATTGTATTAATATTTTATATGTAGTACATATTAAATAATGTAGTTTGATTTATTATATATTAAATTTTTATTAATCTCTGTTTACATATTTTTAATTCATGTATTTTCATTTGTGTAACTTAGTAAATATTTATTATATATTATTATTTTATAATATGCTTCACCATCTTTCGTACTTAGAAAAAATTGAGTAGAGGCGGGATGTGTTGAAGTTGAAACAGTGACAATAGCATCAAGAACAGGTTAGATAGTATTAAGTAGAAGAAGTGACGCAAATCGAAAGGAAAGCCTCCACCTTTATACCGAAGTCACAGCTGAGATTTTGCATCATGCTACTTTCGTGCAGCAAGTGTCAGTGAACAATATCTGTCACAACTCATAGTAGGTTTTGGTAAGTAGACGATAGCGACAGTAGGAATCACTAGAGTAGCGTAAGGGTGTAGGTTATATCGTCGAATAAATTAGGTGTGTCTCTTAAATACCATTTAATGAAAATCTACACCACTCTATAACCAATACCCTCCTATAGATTTAAATACTTAACCACAAAAATGAAATATTGCACCAAACCATTTTGCCCCAACTGAATGGATTAATCGTTCCCATTCACTATATATATTGATATAAACTGGAATTTATCATAAATTTTGTTTTCCCAACTAAGTATATGGGAAAAGGGCTTCAATTTAATATATCCTATGTATTCATCATATATATATTATACTGTTTAATCATAGTACTATATATATGATATACAATCTTTCTTCCCACTATTATAAGTATATATAGTATATATTTCACTAGTACATAATCTACAGGCATTACGCTCTCCTTCTAGACTAATTCCTTTACTGGACTCCAAACAACTTTTTTTTATTTCGATCTCGACTTCATATCGATTAACATGATACGAAATTTCAATTCATAGTTTGTGGCTAAATTCAACTCACAACTATCATCCTCATGATTATACCTTTCATAATGTAACAAATATCGCTCAATGTATACTTATACTTCATTTTAACGTCACTTTCTGTACTCACTATAACAACTTCACTCCTATATGTCACATTCTCATTCCTTATTTTATCAATTCTTCCTGAACTAACGCTACTCACTATAGTATATTTCCATCTGAACTGAGCTTATGTATACTATATATATAGATCATTATTATATAATCTTTATTCCAGACTATAGTTTTACACTACTATAGACAGAGTAACACAGTGTATAAGCAACATATTATCCTCTACGCAATAAACTCACTATCAGCACACTCATTACTCACAGATCATATACAAGTCCTTCACTCATACCACCTAAGGATTATAATTTGCAACCACCCTATATTCCTGCATTTCACAACTTTCATATCCACATAATTTATATACTCATAATACGTTATCATTTTCTATCAAAATATCATATATCCTTATATATAATATTTAATATAACCGGATAACTTGATTTCACGGTTGCTCTCCACCATCTACTCTAGTCAATAACTTCTCACTGACGTACTCTCTGCACTACTACATTAACCATAATATATATTATATATATAAATATAACTATGGATTTTATTTACTATTTACTTTCAAACCTCCCTTTTTACACACCCTGTACCAACTCTACCATACTTATATCTATAATACCTCTCTCAAACTCATTTCAGATTCATCATATACATAAAATCAATATCAACTGGCATATAATGATATAAGTACAGTGGTAGCATATAATCACCTCTTTACTCACTCTCTTCCATTCTTTCACTCACATATACATTCTACTTTCCCAGGCAACGTCCATATCCTATATATATATATATATACTACCCTATCCTACTCTATATTATTACTTTTCTAGCCTCATCCATTACACCATCATACTAATTTTAAATTACCAGGTGGATCATAATACACAATACTCATGCCTCACTCTGAGTACTATATAATTATATAATATATATATACAATCTATTTTCATACCATTTATTTTGCATTAATAACTACGCTTTCACTATCGTAGCTATACATACTCAGCATTTTTGATATTACTCATTTCAGTAACGCTCGCTACCGACGAATCTCTCACTCACAGTCATATAGATATACTTACTGTCATACATTAGGGATATCACTTGATCCATATTTCCGTGTGTGTGTGGGGTATAGCAAATTATTGTATAAACTTCTACATGTATAATATTAATTTATGCACTATGCTGTACTATCTCATCCACGCGATATATTTTGTTTGTGCAGTAAATAATTAATCCTATAAGAATTTTATCGACTGCTCAGACACATACTCTTCTCGACTATGTTGGAGTGTCGAGCGTTCATATAGAAGTGGTGTGATATCTTATAGATATAATTATGCAGTATTTATATTAGTAAATTTCTCTACTATATCTTTGCGCAAATGCGAGCACAATTGGTCATATCTAAGAAAGAATAACAGTCAACATATATTTAGGTACCCATATACAACTTCTCAATATAATTCTTATGGTCTTGAATAATTAATTTCGTATGACATATCCATGACACTAGTCTCCCCTACGCCTGTCATTCAATATAATAGTATATATCATTATGTGGATGTAGCTGAGCCAGTTTGTGAGTCATGCTTCAATCTCACGCGCAAGATTCCTTGGACTATGATATAGGTACTTTCTGACGAATGATAGATCTCTTCTGGATGATGTGCTCACTTCATCAAGCGCTTTAGGGACACTCTCTAGCGTTGGCTCTCTCACTCGATAATCCACTCGTGATTTTTGCACATAGTCCTTGTCCTCCTCATGATGTACTGTGATCTCGCTCAGTTTCTCGCAGTGGGATTTTGGTCTCGATCTATGTTATCTTTTAGCATAGTTTTATTCTACTTAGTTTTCCACTTTTCATTCACGTATAGCTCTTTCAATTTTACAACTAGTACTTGTCTCTTGGTTCTGTAGTGTATCCACTTTTATCGAACAATGGAATGGATTATATTACAGTTGGTCTTTGGGATGATTAGATTTTTCTGTTTTGAGTGTGGGATGTCTTCATGGAGATTGGGGGGAGACAGGAAGCTGGGTTTTTCAACAATACCTATTTGGAGCTATTAGTAAGTTTGCTTCTCTCAGCTTTATTAGTTTCAGTCTCTCCCACAGCCATCGCAAGGACACTCGTCGAGTCACAGATCACATTAACCAAAGATAATTACATATGCGAACTCCTTAGCCATCGTCGCATTCAACATATGGTTCTTGTTATGGGCATTAGTGAACGGCATAAAAGAAATTTATCTTATGATGTTTTGAATATAAGTTTGTTTCTGTATATTGGTCTTAAGTGTAATATAATTTCTGTTTTAATTGCGAGTGATATTAATAGTTTTCAATTACCCTCCGAGCGAATCTTCATACAACAATATTCCATATACCGTATCGTACTTCAAATAAATACACTAATTGTTAACGGATATGCGCAAAAAACAAAGCATGTCAATACAAAAAGCACACCTGTTATAATCCATGACACCAAAAAAAAATAGTACGTTATTCAGTAATAAGTCTTTTTCGTAGTCTGGCTAATGGCAGATAATCCTGCATTTTTATTTACTTCTTTTCAGTGGCCACTCACGGCGTTAATTACAGAAAACATTCCTTACTCCTTCATTATTTATTATTTATATCTATTATTAATTATTAATATATTATTATCTATTATTATTATTATTATGGTCTATATTTAAATTAGAGAACTTACTATATTATATTTTTATAATAAATTATTAATTAATTTTCAATCTTAATGAATTAAAATTAAATAATTTTGTAATTTTCATGATATTAATATTTTAAATTTTTTATTTTAATTTATTTAGATGTATTTCATATTTCTGTCATTACTAAATTTTAGTATATTTATATTGTATTTCATATATATAAATGATGTTTTAATTAATATATTTCGCTCACTTTCCAACATTGTTCAATACGACTGTATTTTAATAGTGATTTTAATTTATTAAATCATATTTTTTATTTATTTATTATTTTTCTGAATACGATTAGATATTGTTTGCATTGATAAGTAAATGGGAGAATTAATGCAAACACTTTGCGAGTCTTTCACGCTTCTTACACGTTTAAATTTAGCTCGTAGCGTTAAACAGTGTTTGTCATCCATATTTATAAGGGGCCGACGTGAACATCATAACATCCATCCCAGAATAACTAAGTGAAAATACCTCTTGGTAAGCTAACGATACTGGGAAAAATTGTTACAATCTAGGTTTTAAAACGTTAAAAATTTGGTCCTATGCTGGTGTGTAGTACATAGTAGTACCAATTAGTCCGCTATGGTTAAGGAGGAAACTTTAGGTGGTTTTCAATACGGGTGCTTTGCATGCTAGGATTAACACTATTTCCAACAGGAGAACGCATTTACTTTTCTCGAATTATTATTTGTTAATTACACATTTTGTTCACCAACACCATTGGATACGGGCCAAGATATATTTTAAGTTGCAAAATAGAATTTGCAAGAAAGAGACAACTCAACAAATAGTTGCCACATTTTGCTTGCTCGCAAGCAAAACAGTTGGTTTTGATAATATGCAATAAAAATTTTAGCTATTGAAATTAATATAAATATAAGCAATGATTATAAAGACAAGAAAACAAACAAGGCCACATGAAACACCAATCTCGTACCTCGTGATAAACTGACTGTCGAGCCAAGGTAGGAAGTCGAAAAGAAACACTACACTAAAAATCATAACACTTACCAAAGACAAAACAATAGGCGCAACTGTTGGAAGTTCTCATATACGAATAAAAAAGAAAATTTCACAATTATATGTCAAATCAGCCACTCATCTTCGTCAAACGCCATCGTTAACAACTTCAACCTCACGGATAAGACTCAGTTCTATGACAAACAAATAAACTAACTAAATATCTTAGAATTACCCAAATACCTATTGATAATGTTAATTCAATGTTACTTACGCTCTGAAATAAAGTTAACATAACAGCCATTAGTCCCATCGGCCCGAACTTTTTTAACACAGAACAAAGTCATATAAGATACTTACTAAAAAAATATAAATTAACCTAGAATAATGAAAAAAAAGAAGCTTTCATCCCTCCATTCGAACTACGCTTCTTTCTTATATTACTCCAGTCCAATGATAAAACTTAAATACAATAATATATAAATTGACACCTATCGTTAACTGCTTTGTTCTTCGTTTCTTCATCAACATGCCTTACTAATATATTTTTCTCTCCATTAACATATTTTAGACTAATTTGATTTCTTTTGAAAAGATAATGTGAGTTCACTAGGGAAGAGACATTAGTCAAGCAACAAAAATCTCTCTATTTTTCTCTTCCTCCTCGACTTTTCTGAGTTGTCAAGAATAACACAGCCAAATGGCAGTAGACTTATACCAATGGTTTCTTCTGGAACATTCAAAACAACATTTCAGGATACCTACTAACAATAAGTTAAAAAAAAAAAGTTCTAAACATGATATTATGAGTTCATCCACCATATTGCGATAACTTTATACTAAGTCAGATAGAGGGTATAACACATCTACACGCAAAAACATTCACACCTCTATTCTCATTCTACAGCCACCAATTTCTAACTCACAACATGCTTATACCTCTATTCAATGGATTATCAAGTACACAAAGGTACCTCACCGAAAAATTAATACTTTGTATTCTAATCTTTACGAAATATCCGATACAGTTATATTTCCATAGCATATATATTTGAATATTTTACTAATAGATGGCGAGTCTCATTTGTTATCGAATGAATTTTTTCCTTTTCAATAAATAGGTGATATTTTAATGATGGAAATTTAATATGGCTGTTTGAGGTATTTAATGAATGATTCGACTTTACTAAGCGTTTTTAACAGCAGCATTTAAATAGTGATTTATGATTGTAAAACTTTGCGGTATATAGATAATGGGGAAAAGCGCGCAAAGAAATCGGTTGCTTAAGTTGCTATTTTAGTGGAGGTGTCATGTGTGGAAAACCAGTGAATATATGAAAGGTTTGAGGTTGGTTTACGATAGATGTTGAAGGAGGGGTTGATCTCTGATAAAGAATATATGTAAATCCAATAAATATTTTATTTTATTGTCTATTGGTTTTTCGATGGTAAATTTTGTCTTCGTGGATATAATTAATAAAATGTAATATGTTGTTTATTTCAATGTCCTTTGGTAAAAGAGCGAAAATATCTTCATATGTCAATACTACTTTAAAAAATATCCCAACAGTCAAATCTAATACATAAGATCTTTAAAACGAACTCTTAAGGGGACGTTGCGCGTTGGGGTTCCTAAACTTTTGAGGGTAGTAATCATCAATTCTTATGAATTTTAGGTTTTAACACTTTCTAGTGTGGAATTTAATGCTCTTTTCACTAGTCAGTTTATTTTCATTATGCAGGGAGTATTATATTGACCATATACAGGGGGATATGGGGGGGGTATCAATTTTGATATGTCATAAATGAAAAATCACGATAACCTTTTTATTATTCATGCGATCAGCACGAAACTTTCGGAGTAAGTATAGTTGGGGAAGATACATAATTTTTGTTTAAATAAATTTTTTGTATGGAGAACGGATTTGCCTCTGTGCATGGGAAAATTTCTAAATTTTCAAAAGTTTCCCCATATGCAGCAGCAAACCCCCTGAGTTTACAAAACATTTATCTAAACAAAAAATGTAAATCTTGCCTAGTAGTATATAATATGATCTGAAAGTTTCGTATTGATTGAACAAAAAATTAAAAATATTTTCATAAATATTTTTAGTAGCAAAAAAAAAATTTTTTTTTTTAATAAATAGAACAGGGTGGCGTGTAACTTTTTTAATATTTACTCGATTGCAATGAAATTTTTCAAAGCTTGTGTACCTCTACAAGATATACATATATGTTTTTATATTGGTAGATGTGATTCTTATAAGTTTCTAGATAATCACTGGGA
>JABUQX010107106.1:17500-19993 GCA_015478945.1 Trachelipus rathkii
ATAGATAATAATAATAATAATAATAATCATATAATAATAATAATAATAATAATAATAATAATAATAATAATAATAATAATAATAATAATAATAATAATAATAATAATTATTCATGTTACAATTGACTAATGCATTCAATTCTTCACTCGCAAGAATCTTGACCCTTCCAGACTAACATGCTGTACATTGTTTGTAGAATTTTCAAATTACTTTAAAATTTTCTACTGTCTTCTCTCACTGTCCTTTCTTTTTTTATTTTTTTTATTTGCTCTTTTTAACCTTTCTCTGTTCTTTCATATCTATTTTTGCTTATCTAGCATCTTTCTTCATCTGATTCTCTTGCTTTTAGAATTTTGTTATTAAAATGTTTTAATTAATTTTTATTATTTTTTTCAGCATCATACGCTCTTCATTCAATGCTATATTTCCATATCTTAACTACTACAACTTACATTTTCTGTTTTCAGTACAGTTTATCTATTTTTTCACTTCTTTAATCTTCTTTCTAAGCTTTCATTATATTTTTGTGCATACTTCTTACCAATTTCTTTACCGACTTTTCAGAATTTCTTTATCCAGCTCCTTTACTTTCTATGAGAATTCGAGTTTTATTAAACAATTTCATATTATCAACTTTACTAGTTCTTATGATAGCTTTGAATGCTTGCCATTTTAGCAAAGGCACTTCTTATTCCTTGTAAATTTTATTTTCTATAAAACTTTTTCATTTCACTTACCCATGATGCTGATATCTTCATTTGAGTTCATCCTTTCAAGAATTTTCTTGTATTGATTCTCGATCGAGAATTTACTTCCCTCTCCCACCTTCCATATTTTTATTCTCTACTATTTTTGTCTTATTTACTTTTTTCATTAATTTTAAATTTTCTTCCTTTCTCATTCACCTCTTTATAACTGTTTTAGGGTATGTAAGTTTTATTAGTCTATCCTATAGTTGTTGTTGAGTTTTAAATTGTTGATGTATGGGGGCAGGAACTGCACAATATTAGTCAGTTTTGTTTCTTTGACTGCTTTCAAATTATTTTTCTCATCAGTGATTTAGTCCTTTTTTGTTTCTTAATTAGGAAGAGTTTTTAATTTGTTATAAATATCAAACCTCTCATTACAGAAGAAATTCTCGAGTATGAGCTTCATTATCTCTTAATGGGCTGCCACCATTAAGATATATTTGATTATTGTCTCTTGAAATGGAGAACATAAACCTTTCTGCTTTTCATAAATGTTTTCAATTAAAATGAAAATATTTTTTCGAATTACTCAGTAATTTTTTATTTCTTAGCCATTCTCTTATATACTTGATTATCTCATATAGAATGCTGAATGAAAGGTTTGTAATTGTAAACCACTGATTCTTATAAAATATTTATTTCAAATACTTGTAGAGCAAAATTACCTGTCATTAGACACTGTTGAAGATTGGCTATCTTTGTCTTTCTATATATATTTGCCTCAATATTTTTGAGTATCCTAAGCCACCTGCTTGTATCTCAATTATAATTTTCATACTTTAACTAAACCTAAGATACAAGACTTAATTACAAATCGTCAAGTGTGTGTTTATATTATTGTTTGCTTACCAAAAATTAATACCTGTATTTCAAATTAGTAAAGGTAGTAATTAATAATTAAATTTTCTCTGAATGCACATTTCTGTTAAGAAATATCTATACATACTGCCGAAATGGTGATGGTGGGGAGATTCATTTTGTGGCCTTTGAACCTTTTTAATGTTTATTAGTGAGATTGTGTCAGGTTTGAGCTGGCAATGCTCAGCGAAATATGCGATATTGGTTTTTGTCCGCGATTATCCTTTTTTTTTTAAATATCTTTCGTCCGTGCATGGTAAGAGGAGGCGTAAAAGAAGCCGTCTGGCCAAATCTGTGCATATATGAAAGTAGGTAGTTCCTCTGACGAGTTTGGTTTTATTGTTTGGAAATCGGGTTGTAGGAGCCATTAAATGGTTGGTTAGTGATAAGTGTTTGTGTAAGTGAGTGGCATAGTATAAGTCTGTGTATGAGCTCAACAGAAGCTTATCAGGTGAAGCGCTGGGTAGCGTTAGTGTTTTCGGAGGGTAAGAAGAAAAATAGAGTAAGATGTAAGAAGCTGGAGAGGTAAGCTTGTGCCTGGTCGTGGAAATATATCGTGTAGATTACGTGGCAGACGACTGAGGAGAAAGATATCGGAAGTTTGTGTTGAGAGTGTGGAGACTAAAGCGTCGAATCTGATGTACCAAGTTGATTATTTTGAACACTGTCACAGGCTGGCGTGATTGTTGTAGACTTCAGGTGAAAAAGAAGTAAAAGTAAAGATGAGGTGTGAGGAAGAGAGACAGTGTACAGAAAGAAATGAGATTGTAGCTGAGATGAAATCGTTGTAAGGTTGTTCGAGGAGATTAAACACATAGACGATGGGATTGGTGATTTGCAGGATTTTTATCGTGTTTCGATGGTATATGCGATGGAGCTTTTCATC
>JABUQX010107107.1:5000-7500 GCA_015478945.1 Trachelipus rathkii
CGCTGAACATATTGTATTTACTGTATTTTAATGCTAAATACCCTAAAAAGACTTGATATATATTAAATTTTTCCTAATAATCAGTAAGTACAGTACCTATTGCAATTTGTAAAATGTTTTCGTTATATTTTCCTTATATATATATATATATATATATATATATATATATATATATATATATATATATATATATATATATATATATATATATATATATATATATATATATATATATATATATATATATGTATGAGATAAACTTTTTGTAGACCTATTTTTACAAGTACTAATGATATTGCAAACAGTGTATCTAAAGATAACATTTTTTATTATCCTATAAGGAAAATATAAATTATGTGTTCAAACTTTAAAAAGTGATTATATTTAGACATCAGAAACACAGTTGTATTTGTAATATATTTTCTATTTTGTATTCGTGAAGCAATTTATTTAATAATTGCTATGAGAGGAAACGTATTCCCTTACGGAGATATTCATATAACGTTATAGAAAAGGAGAGATCTCTGAGGGTCTAAGGTATAGATTGCGAATAGGGAGAAAAATGTGAGAGTGAATTTTGGAAGCGTGTGAGAGAAATATTTAGAGAATGGGAGTTGTAAACTTTAATTTAATATTTGTTTTATGGATACAGTTTAACATTTATATATTTATTTGTTTATTTTTTTTATTTTACTTATTTCATATACATCAGAATAAGCTTTTTATATAAACGTTCTCTCTCTCTCTCTCTCTCTCTCTCTCTCTCTCTCTCTCTCTCTCTCTCTCTCTCTCTCTCTCCAAGAAGTTTAAATCACTCCTGTATCTAATTTTTCATTCCAATCCTTTTGTGCTTACCAATTTCTTTTTAAAGTAAAGGAATCTCTCACCAATTTCCAAGTCTTTTTTTTCTTTCTGTTCTGTACCCGTCCTTTCTTATCTCTGACTAAAGTTTTCTTTCACCTCCCCCCCCCTTTAGTTTCTCTCCCCATCTTTCAAATTGTCAATACGCCGCGCAAGAACATGCAACAATTTGCATTCCAATCTTCTGTGAAACAAATTAAATTTTCTTTAAACTATTCATGCGGTTTAAATCTGCCGAAGAAGAAGACTTTGATTCGGGCAGATTGGAGAGCCACGATTGGCAGGTTATTTCTGGCCATTCTTCTTCTTCTTTTCTAACTTTTAATGGGAAAATAATAATAATAATAATAATAATAATAATAATAATAATAATAATAATAATAATAATAATAATAATAATAATAATAATAATAATAATAATAATAATGATAATGATAATGATAATAATAATAATAATAATAATAATAATAATAATAATAATAATAATAATAATAATAATAATAATAATAATAATAATAATAATAATAATAATAATAATAATAATAATAATAATAATAATAATAATAATAATATTTAGATAATAATAATAATAATAATAATAATAATAATAATAATTTTTAGTGATTAAGAGTTCGAGAAAATTCCCTAACTAATTAGTAATTTTATACACTGCAAAAGATCATTTTCACAAAAGTTTCATTTCCAGCAAATTTTCAACATACTTTGAGTAAAATTTTGAGACAAATCCCCCAACTACATTTCTCTCCCCCCCCAAAAAAATAAAAAAATAAATAAAAAATCCCCAAACATATTTTTTTTGAAAGAATTTTAGAAAAACGTAGAAAATAATACCTCATTACAATGTATCCATCGGCGCTCTTTCTGCTTATAATACAATGAAAAAGTTGTAATGTAATTTCATTTCTATTGTGAGAAAACAAATTATATTATCTTTTAGACTTTTTTCCTTTAATAATGGCAATAGTATTAAAAATTGAAGGTTAATATATATATATATATATATATATATATATATATATATATATATATATATATATATATATATATATATACTATAAATACTTATTTATATATATATATATATATTTATATATATATATATATATATATATATATATATATATATATATATATATATATATATATATATATATATATATATATATATATATATATATATATAGAAATAAAGAAGATATATTTATATATATATATATATATATATATATATATCTTCAATAATAATATGTATAATAATATGTAATAATATAATAATATATATATAATATGTATATAATATATATATATATATATATATATATATATTTATGTATAATATATTAATAATAATATATATATATATAATAAATAATATATATATAATAATATATATGCTCTATGTATCTCTTATGTATAATATATATATATATATATAAATATATATATGGAAGAAAGAGGCGGAGACCTTTAACTTTATCTACAAGAGAGGGGGAAAAACGCATTAGGCTATCTAAAATTAAAGGTCTTCATGCAATAATAAACGATGTTCAGAATTTGAAAGTAAAAAAAGGATGTAGTGATAATAAAAAAAGGAAGGTTGTTCCAGATATTACCAACA
>JABUQX010107107.1:12500-23012 GCA_015478945.1 Trachelipus rathkii
TGTTTTATAGTATCTATTAAAATCAATGTCTTCTATTATGTGAAAGAGTACTTTCAGAAACAATGCAAAACGGTTTTCGCTGATGGACTTGCTATATATGCAATACATTGTGGGGGAATATTTGTTTACATTACTTCTTTATATCTTTGCCAGATTTAATAATTTCTGTACATAAAATGATTTTTAGTTTCTTTAATAAACTTCGTAAGAATAGGTCTCGAGTAGCCCTAGTTAAAACGATAAATCCTCCCAAAAGTAGCTCGCTAGAAATGCGCTACTTATTACATGATCCCAATGCGCCACGTTTTGGGCGCATGCGCCACGGGTTGGCCATCCCTGCCTATATATATATATAATAGTATTATATATATATATATTATATATTAATATATACTATATATCTATATATATATATATTATATATATATATATATATATTATATTGTGGTGTGTGTGTGTTGGTGTGGTCATTTAACTGCTTTCCCCTTTGTTTAAATTTTTTTCAACACTAACGCCCATATATATATTATATATATATTATATATATATATATATTATATATAGTATATATATATATATAATAATATATAATATATAATTTATATATATATATATATATATATATATATATATATATATTATATATATATATATATATATATATATATATATATATATATATATATATATATCGGTGTGTATGCATATTGTATATATAATAATCCGAAGGCATATTTTCTTCCGACTGACTAAGTCAATAGATGAGATTTATATCCAATTTCAATAGCGCTTAAGGGCTAAGATTTAAAAAGCATTCTCTGCTCCTACAAACGCTACCAATGGGAAATGATAGCGTAGCGGGCATTTTCTCAAAAATCTTTTAAAGCATGAAGATATTTCGGCATATTTTTTTTTTTTTTTTTTGGAGATGGGGGGGGGGGGGGGGGGGGTGGTTTTTTTTAATTTTTTTTCCCTCAAAATAGTTTTATATGCATTGAATAATAATAATAATAATAATAATAATAATAATAATAATAATAATAATATAATAATAAATAATAAAATAATATAATAATAATAATAATAATAATAATAATATAGAAAAAGAAAAAAAAAGGATTATAAATGGTCGAATAACTACAATAATAGAAATAAGAATAATAATAATAATAATAATAATAATAATAATAATAATAATAATAATAATAATAATAATAATAATAATATTATGGAAAAATGTATAATTTTCTCAAAAGAGAAAAAATAAAAGAAGAGAATAAGGTATTATTATTATTATTATTATTATTATTTTTAATATTATTATTATTATTATTATTATTATTATTATTATTATTATTATTATTATTATTATTATTATTATTATTATTATTATTATTATTATTATTATTATTATTATTATTAATATTAATATTAATATTATTATTATTATTATTATTATTATTATTATTATTATTATTATTATTATTATTATTATTATTGTTATTATTATTATTACTTTCCCACTTGCAGACAGTTATATGAGTGTCACAGCTGCAAATCTCCACTTTGCATTATCTGCAATTGCTCCAACGGAAGGAGAATTGAAAGTTACAGATGAGACATTGACCATTTCAATTCTAAATTCAGGAAAGCTCTTGTTTTTATTCACTTTAAAATGTCATTATTTAATATATAATGTCATTGTTACAATGACATTATAAGTTAATGTCATTGTAAGAATGTCATTGTTACAACCATACTGAACTTATTAATGTATTGTTACAATGACATTATTTAACTCAATGTCATTGTTACAGTGATATTATTTAACTTATAATGTTTTTTGTTACATATTACCTAACTTATAATTCTTGCTTAGTCTTAGTAATATTTCTGTATATTGAAATTTAATGTTTGTCTTGGACACATATGAAGCTCTCTGGTTTGTAAGCTTCGGAATTTTATTAACTTAAAGCATTGTAATTTTGAATATAAAAATATTAAAAGATAGAAAATATGAATTTCTTTCGAATACCAAAGAGGAAATTTTAGATAAAATAATATTGAATTTACGAAATTTTTTTATTATGAAATAAAATAAAATATAAAATATATAGAGTAAAAAAAAAACCTAGTGGAATTATTTTTTTAAAATTACATTTCTCCCCAATTATCACTTATTTCTAAATAAAAAAATTGTTTATAAATTAATAAGTCTTTTAATATAAATAGTGTTATACTTTTCATTATTTTATGCTTTTGGCATATTCAAATCTGTTTTGCAATGCTTATATTAATTTTCTTTTTTCAATATCATTACTTATATTTTCTTCTTTCTTCTAAGATTTTTGCATTCATGATTATTTCAATAAAAAATATTCTTCTTTCGAAGTAACCATAAAAGATATCGCAACACTGCTACACTCACCTAAATTTGTCGAGTAACAGCCATTTTAGCAAAATAACATGTGGCTCAGTAAAAGATTTTCAATAATTAAATATTATTATATATATATATATATTATGATATATATATATATATATATTATATATATATATATATATCTATCAATTTTATAATATATATATTATTATATTATATATTATATTATACTATAATATATATGTGTGTGTGTGTGTATGTACGTGTGTGAATGGGCAAGCTATACTTTAAAAGTACTGGGATAGCGAAACCACGAAAAATGTATTGCCTAATACCGATAGCATATTCTTTTAAAGAACGGGGTTGCAACAGCTTATATCATGTTCTTTTAAAAATAAATATATATATATATATATATATATAATATATATATATATATATATATATATATATATTATATTATATATATATATATATATAATATAATATATTTTGAGTCAGTGTAAGACCCACCACGGCTCACAAAGCGGCCACACTGGGTTGAAAAAATCAACACCATGGGCGGGTCCTGGAGCATACATATTTCAAACGTAAAAAATAGATTTGAATAGAGAAATGATATTCAGTCAATTAAAAATAAACAAAACTAACAAAAGTACATCCTTCGCATTATAAAGTCCTAGTATTACGTAACAAAATCAAATATTAATGAAAGATTTCACTTATTGTAGAAGCACCGGAAAATATGAGTTATACTAAGTGGGAAATTCGATAAGAATATGGATAGTCTTTTGGAAGTGTTTATGGATCGTAAAGTAGGAAAATGACGGCGGCGAATAGAGTCCATTCATAGACAATGCAATGAAGATATGGAAAGTTAATATTATGACCTTCGACAAATTTGCAAATGGGAGGGGGGTTCGTAACATATAGTGGACTGTGAGTGAATATTGATGTGGCCAATACGGAGGCGTGAAAGTATCACCTCGTGTAAGCGTTTTCGTCGGTGGGAGGAAGACCACTCCCTGATGATCGGCTTTATATTTTTCTAAGTTTTCGCTCCCTCTCTGATCATTCGTCCAGCGCTCTTGCCAATAAGATCGAAAACCTATGTCCGGAGAGCAGGATAGTAATAGGTTGATGGGAGGTAGCCTTGTCGAATGGCATCCGGGTGGTACCTGGAAACAACTCCGAAATGAAGAGGAGGTGGCCTTTTTGGCCTCTCTGTCAGCGATTTCATCGCCAGTTACCCTACATGAGAGTGGGTCCAACATAAAATAATTGTTTCTTGGGAATGGGGCAGCCGAAGAAATTGTTGCAACAGCAGATACCATTGTGTTTTAGAATAAGGGGTTTTATTAAGCTCTTGTAGCGCGCTGAGCGAATCTGAATAATGACATAAGTTGATCTTGGTTAAGGATTAGAATTCGAGAAAGCACAATCATTCTAGCCATTAATTCTGTGTGAAAATTGGAAGCATGAGGGGGCTAGGGTATGGGAAAGGTCGATCAGCAAGACAGCAGATGCGCCCACATCTGTTTCAGTTTTAGAGCCATCGTAAATACTGAGTAAACTCATCATGAACGTGTGGAATGAACAGGAATGATGCTTTAACAAGGCAGCAGAAGGCTTGATTTGGAGAGAGAGGTCAGAGCCAAGCACTGTGGGAGCGGGGAATAACAAGGTGTGTATCCTTCTCGTATGAGAAAAGGCAGCACTTTTGTAAAGGGATATTAATGGAAATTACAGGATGTTATGAACCGTGTTCACCAATGGCCAGTAAAATTAGGATTCTGAGGCACCTCCTGCAGAATCGGTGTCAGGGGTTTTGAAAACTGAAGATGACTTGTACGTACACATGATGTATTCTCTTCGAAGAGATAGTGGCATCACATTGGCTTCAACTTCAAGTTACCCGGGGGGACGATCGGAAGGCTCCAGTGGAGATACGAATCGCCTCGTTTTGGAATGGGATCCAACAGATGCAGTAGAGTAGGGAAGGCCTGACCATTACTACAAAGCCATAGTCAAGCTTCGATTGAACTAGGGCGATATTAAAGACGTAAAAGGGACTTTGCCAGCGCCCAGATTTTTGAGGCCAACATGACGTAATAGTCAAGCGCGCGATGACATTTGTTTTTCAGGTGTTTAATATGTGGGGCATATGTTAAGTGGTCATCTAAGAATGAGTCGTAGAAATTTGACCTTGAAGTAACAGGAATAGGCGAACCATTAAGGTTAGGTTCGCTGAAGAAAGGTGGGCAAGTTCCTTCGATTCCCTTTTTTCTTTAAAAGCACTGCTGAGGTTTTGGTGGGAAAAAATGGAAGCCATGGGAGCTAGCCCATTGTGAAATATTTTCAATAGCTAGTTGAAGTTGCGTTCGAGAAAGGGCAGCCTCGGCCGACGGTTCATTATAAATGCAAGGTCATGCGATCATAGAGAGGGAAAAATTGAAAGTCGACTGGAATAGAGGTAACATATCAATTAAATCCGAGAGCAATAGTAAGTCACTTAAAAACTACCCTGCGGGAACCACTTTCATCCAGAGTAAAGTGGTGTGACAGAATAGAAGAGCACCGAACCTGGATAAATCTGTTTGACAGAAGGCATTTAATTAAAAGAGGGAGTTGTCCGCGGAAACCAAGCGATGGAGTTTAGAGGAGAATCCAAGTTCTCCACGTTGTGTCGTAAGCTTTTTTCAAGGTCAAAAAGAACAGCAAGAACATCCCAGTTAGAAGCTTCCGGGATGTCATGGGTCTAGTTTACAAGGGGTCCGCAGTCGAACGATTTTTGCGGAAACCAATCTGGAAGTTTGAAAAAGCCTTGGACGGCTCTCCTAAACAGATAGTAAGCGGCCAGAAACCATTTTCTCCTTATTTACAAGAGTGACAGGTCAGCGAAATTAGTTTTTGGTTGTCTGCAACTTCGATTTTTCCAGTTTGGGAATAGAATTATAAAGCCCTGTAGTCAAAAGATGGAAAGAGATTCGATCCAGATTCTGTTTAATATAAATCCATGCAAAAATGCTGAGCGAAGGATGATATGCACGGAGCATGATGTAGTACGAAATCATGTCTGGACCGCAAGGCCAAACAGTCTTTGCTATTGCCAATCGCAGTTTGATACTGCTGCAAGTGTATAAAAGACTTGTAGTATTTATCTTCCCCTTCGCTGTTGAAAAGTCTGATAGTGCTGTGTCAGTTCTCAGTTTTTTGAAAGGCTTCAGTGTAGCGGAATGAACTCGAATGGCTAGCAAATCTATAACCTAACGCATCCGCTACACCGCAGGAGCGGAAATCGTATCAGTTATATCAGGACCATAACGGAGCTGTGGGTGAGTTATTGGAGCGACGAGATATTTTTCTGTGTAACTTTCCACACTAAAGGAAGGGGAGTTGTGGAGTTAACAGTCGATATGTAATTTCGAAAATATTGTTTACGCGTTTGACCTATAATTCGCCGAGATCTCGCTGCGGCTGCTTTAAAAATAATCATGTTTGGGGTGGTACGGGTCTTTTTGTATTGCCTGTAGAGTTTCTTCTTCTCTCGTTGGCTTTGTGCGCACTCTTGGACGCACCAAGGGGTTTGCAGGACCACCTGCTGAGGAAGACTGCGGGATGCAGCTTCCGCTGCCGTGAGATGACTCTTTTTTGAAGAACAAAAATAGCATCATCAACGTCGAAATTCGGTTATTGAACAGGAGAAAGAGGGATAGCTGTGACTGATAAAAAGGAGCCCACTCGGCTCGTCATAACGCCAGCTGGAGTTGGGTTTTTTGCATTGGGCTTTCGGAACAAGCTATTTAATTTTTGGTAATGAATCGCTGCGATAAATAATCAAAGCGGACAGGTTAAAACGATCATTAACGGAATGGAGCAAAGGAAATATAATAGCAAGAAGAAGTGTGTGTTATCCAAACGTTTCATAGGTAGGGAGTCCTGTGTTAAGGGCATCCCAGGGAAAAGGGGTTTAGGAGATCTTAATTTTAAGATCTTGGACTCTAGATGATTTGGACAGCGTCACCCCATATAGGGTGGCGGAAGGTTGAAGTCACCTAGTTAACAACCGGAGTAGGGAGCTGTTTTAAAAGATCACTATGCCGACCTTAGTAAATTCACTACTAGGAGCAAGTAGATTGAACATATAGTAATGTCGATGGACAAGTGAATTCTGCGCTACTGCATGAAGTTTGGTTTGGAGAGGGACTGGAGAATAGGCGATAGATTTGTGAATGAGTATTCCTGCCCCTCCCCTATTATTGTCACCTCTTTCTAAAGAAGTTAACGGCGATTTATATTCAGATGGTTGAAGGAAGTCACGTGACATAGTCGGAGTTCCTGCAAACATATGCATTTTGGTGTACATATGTTTATTAGTAGTCAATTCTTCATAGTTCGGGAAATAGCCACGACAATTCCATTGAAGGAAAGTTGCCATGCTGTGTATGAATATTATGATGGTGGTCTATTAGAGACAATTGTCTCTATGTAACTGGGGGTAATGTTAGAGGAGTGGGGTTCAGATTGAGAGGGAAGGTTGAGACGTGGGTCTCGGAGGAGGGAAGTCATACACCAGAGATTTAGGTTGTATGACCTCTTTAGGGAGGCAGTTTTCAGATGTATTTGTGAAACGAGCTTCCATGATGCGAGATAAGTTTTGAATTCAACGAAACAACTTGTTAGTGGGGTTTGGTTTGGTTAATAGAAGAGCATTAGTAATGTCATAATTTATTAGCTGAGGAGCAGTATCAGCATCCGCTTGCAAGCCAGATTCAGAAATGTGGAGGGACATTAGAGCTGTTCCCCATGGGAATGGGGAAGGAAGGTGTAACCGGAAGGGTATGTCTTTTTGAGAATGTGTTGGGGTTACGACATCGATTTTCCAATAATGGGATTCGATGAATTGAAGGTCTGATTCTGGGGCATTTTTTTTCAGTAGCTTCATCATCATAGCGGGTGATTTGGGAAATTGGCAGTTTTGATTGGAGATGGGACCTCTGGGTCTATCTTCATGCTCCAACGACCCAGAACGCTTAGAGCGTTTGCGACGCTTTAGGTTGAACAGTTTTTCCATTCACCTTTCTCGCGAAGTGTAGGAAAGCATTAGCAAGAGAAGGGTCAAATCGCATCAAGCTCCATATTGGGAGCTGTTTTCCAATTCTCTTCTAGGGTATAGAATCCTTTAGAGAGCGCTGATGTGAAAGGAACAAAAAAAAAAAAAGAAAAAGTTTTTTATTTAGCTTGGGAAAAAAGAAAAAAAAAAAAAAAAAAAAAAATTTCAGAACTAAGCCACAAATACTTGTAGACTATTAGATGGTTGGTTGTAGGGTTGATAGAATAGCTGGGATTGTTTGGGTACAGTCTTTTGAAGCCTTTGCTTTTGTCTCAGAAGTAGACTTATGACGAGGTCTCTTCTGAGTTGCATTTTTTACATCTGGGGTTACTGTGCTTTTGTTTAAAAATTCGGTTGCTCTATATTTTAACGAATAATCTTTAACTTGGCATTATTCTTTTCTGTGTGTTTTGAAACATCTTTTCCAGGGATTTTAGTAATAGTGGGAGGCCCCCCGGAAAAATTTTAAAAAGGGGAAAAACCAAAAGAAAAAAGAAAAAAACCGTCCCCCCCTCTTTTGAGGCCCCCACCCCCATAAAAGTTTTGTGAACCAATTTGGTGAGTATGGGACAGTGTGTCTTGGCAGGAAATGTTTTCCAAATTTTGTATTGGATGAGCCGGCTAATTTTCATTGCTAGTTTGCTGAGAGTTAGTACTCAGGATAGGCTTGTTGATAGCTTTTTGGACCGGGAGATTTGAATCAAGGGCTGCTTTGTACTAAAATTTTGGAAGTTGGTAGTGTTGGGCAGTACGGTAGAAAGTTGCGTACATGCCTAGTTTCAATGGAATTTAAGAGAGGAGTTCTGGTTTCGGATAGGGTTGTTGTTGGGCGGAATTAACAACACGGAGGCTGGGGGCAGCTGTAATTGTGCGTAAGAATTGATTTTTGATTTTGTCTGGTAATTTTCCCTGAGCTGGGTATAGCATCTCTCCTGCTTAAATTTATGTATGGTACAATAGCTCTAAAACCTCCGTGTTTCAAACGGTAGAGAAAGGCATTTTGAAAGAAGAAGCACACTGTGGGGTCATTACAATTTCTACAGTTAGGGGATTTTCAATGGAGTTGTGAATAATGTCTCCGCAATTGGGCATTTTCGGGGATGACCAGAACCGTCGACATTTGAAGCAACGTCTGGGTCGAGGAAAACGTGCGAACACTGTGACTTGTGAACCCTATTTTGACCTTTTTAGGTGGATAAGGGGTATTAAAAGTCAGCAGTAAACGGGGATTTGGTTTGTCAGGAGTTTCCCGACGAGGGGAAATCTATAAACGTTTGTAACGGAAATCTTCTCTGTTGGAAGTCCTTCCAAAATGATCAGCTGTATCTTCGTCTGCCTTTCGATGTGTTTTTTTTCATAAGGAATTAGAAATAAGGAGGAAATATTCTGCGAAGAGAACGTTAAGCGATGACAGAATGGATACTTTTAATTTCGTTAGCAAGCTTTTTACGAGAATGACCACCGTCCTCATCAATGTGACTGGAGGGTTTTCACTCTAGGACTTTTTAAAGTGCCCTACTGGAGAAGAATGGTTCTGTGCTCAGTAAGAGCTTTTGAGGTAGTGGATCGCAGTATGTAATACGACATCTGAGTGATAATGTCTGCTGACATTCCTGGAGGTGGGTGGCAGCATATTGGAGTAAGCGAATGAGAACCGACTTTTACGGGGCAAACCTTTGCGGGATGCCGCAGACCCGTTGGGGCGCCTGAGGTGTTCGGGGTTTGTTGGTCGACGAATCGATGAAATTTTGCGAAAGACCCTCAGGTGTAGAAGAAGGAAGCAAAGCATAGGTACCAGGTTTAGAAGTAGTAGGGCCGTGGTAGGGTCAGGCTGGGTATCTGACAGATGGTAATTGTTGTTGATGTTGTTGTTAAACTCACCTTGGTTTAAACACGTTATTTCATTTAAAGACTTTTCCATAAAAATTTTTTTTACACAAACTTCGTCTCCATGGATGAAAGCATAGCAATAAAGCAAATGAACTTAAGTATAACAGGATGGGATGAAAGGCTATTATTTCATAGGAAGGGTAATCTTCTCTCACGCTGGCCCAGTCCAAGAGTCGCCAGCCATTGACCCCGGGCACCCACCCTGCGCTGGTGTGTGGCTGGTGGATGTAGCTCGCTCGAACTCCCCCGGAAACTTTTACGGGTGGGTGGTGATCCCCGACCGCGTACCACCAACGGCACTTAATATATCAGCAATAAAGCCTCGAGATTATACCACAAGTGTGGAACGCCTCCATGATGGTGTAGCACAAAGGTTCGGGTTCTGTACAATTGGTGGCCCCGGGTGAGAGGGTAAGCTTAATGACCGATTTTTTCAACGTAGCCCTCTCATCCACGGGAGGAAAGTATGGGTGAACTCAAAAACGCATGCAGGAGTGAAACCGGATTAGCCCGTGGGGCTGTGATGGGAAAAAAGGGAGGGCAACCTTATATAAATAATTAAAAGGACTAATGGGTGGGAATTCAAAAAAAAAAAAAAATTATAGAAACTGAGATAAAGGTGGATCGAAAAGACGGAAAATTTGTGAAAAATGAGGGGAAAGAAGGAAGGTTGAAAGATAATGCACGTGACAAATATTAATGCACGAATGCACAACAAATGCACATACACTCGTTGGGGGACGGAGGGGACACGATAAAGACCCTTCTGCATTGGTTCTCACCGCTATATCATGCACATGTTTGTGTGAGCAAACTAAAAAAAAAAAAAAAATAGAACATAACACAATATGAGAAACAAATACAACCTTTCCGGCAATATATATATATATATATATATATATATATATATATATATATATATAGATATAATATATATATTATAAATAAGATAAAATATATATATATATATTTATCTATATATTATAATAATATAAATATATTATATATATATATATATATATATATATATAATATATATATATATATTATATAGTAATATATTTATATATATTATAATATAATATATATTATATAATATTATATATTTATATATATATATTAGTAT
>JABUQX010107108.1:0-15581 GCA_015478945.1 Trachelipus rathkii
TGGCAGCAAAAACTAAGATTTACCCAAAACAGTTGGCCGGCAATTACTAAGATTTACCCAAAACAGTTGGCAGCAATTACTAAATTTACCCAAAACAGTTGGCAGCAAATACTAAATTTACCCAAAAACAGTTGGCAGCCAAATACAAAGATTTACCCAAACAGTTGGCACAAATACTAAGATTTACCGCAAAACCGTTTGCAGGCAAATACTAAAGATTTACCCAAAACAGTGGGCCAGCAAATACAAAGATTTACCAAAAAACAGTTGGCAGCAAATACTAAAATTTACCCAAAACTGTTGGCAGCAAATGCTAAGGTTTACCCAAAAAACAGTTGGCAGCAAATACTAAGATTTTCCCAAAACAGTTAGCAGCAAATACTAAGATTTACCCAAAACGGTTGGCAGCAAATACTAAGATTTACCCAAAACAGTTGGCAGCAAAATACTAAGATTTACCAAAACAGTTGGCAGCAATACTAAGATTTACCCAAAACAGTTGGCAGCAAATACTAAGATTTACCCAAAACAGATGGCAGCAAATACTAAGATTTACCCAAACAAGTTGGCAGCAAATTATATTTACCCAAAACAGTTGGTAGCAAAAACTAAATTTTACCCAAAACAGTTGGCAGCAATAACTAAGATTTACCAAAAAACAGTTGGCAGCAATTACTAAGATTTACCCAAAACATTTGGCAGCAAATACTAAGATTTACCCAAAACAGTTGGGAGCAAATACTAAGATTTACCTAAAACAGTTGGCAGCAAATACTTAGATTTTACCCAAAACAGGTGGCAGCAAATACTAATATTTACCCAAAACATTGGCAGCAAATACTAGATTTACCCAAAACAGTTGGCAGCAATTACTAAGATTTACCCAAAAAGTTGGCAGCAAATACAAAGATTTACCCAAAACATTTGGCAGCAAATACTAAGATTTACCCAAACAAGTGGCAGCAAAATACTAAGATTTACCCAAAACAGTTTGCAGCAAATACAAAGATTTACCCAAAACAGTTGGCAGCAAATACTAAGATTTACCCAAAAACAGTTGGCAGCAAATACTAGAATTTACCCAAAACAGTTGGCAACAAATACTAAGATTTTACCCAAAACAGTTGGCATCAAATACTAAGATTTACCCCAAACAGGGAGCAAATACTAAGATTTACCCAAAACAGTTGGCAGCAAAATACTAAGATACCCAAAACGTTTGTACAATACTAAGTTTTACCCAAAACAGTTGGCAGCGAATACTAAGATTTACCCAAAACAGTTGTCAGCAAATACTAGATTTACCCAAAACCGTTGGCAGCAAATACTAAGATTTTCCCAAAACAGTTGGCAGCAAATACAAAGATAATATTTACCAAAAACAGTTGGGAGCAAATACTTAGATTACCCAAAAACAGTTGGCAGCAAATACTTAGATTTTACCCAAAACAGTTGCCAGCAAATACTAAGATTTACCAAGTTGGCAGCAAATACTTAGATTTACCCAAAACAGTTGGCAGCAAATGTACTAAGATTTACCCAAAACAGTTGCAGCACAATATTAAGATTTACCCAAAACAGTTGGCAGCAAACAAGATTTACCCAAAACAGTTGCAGCAAATACTAAGATTTACCCAAAACAGTGGGCAGCAAATACTAAGATTAAACCAAAACAGTGGCAGCAAATACTAAGATTTACCCCAAACACGGTTGGCAGCAAATACTAAGATATACCCCAAAACAATTGGTAGCAAATACTAAGATTTCCCAAAACAGTTGGCAGGCAAATACAAAGATTTTACCAAATTAGTTGGCAGCAAATACTAAGATGTACCCAAAACAGTTGGCAGCAAATACTTAAGATTTACCCAAAACAGTTGCAGCAAATACTAAGATTTAAACCAAAACAGTTGGCAGCAAATACTGAGATTTACCCAAAACAGTTGGCAGCAAATACAAAGATTTACCCAAAACAGTTGGCAGCAAATACTAAGATTTACTCAAAACAGATGGCAGCAAATACTAAGATTTACAAAAAACAGTTGGCAGCAAATACTAGAATTTACCCAAAACAGTTGCAGCAAATACTAAGATTTACCCAAAAACAGTTGGCAGCAAATACTTATATTTACCCAAAACAGTTGGCAGCAAATACTAAGATTTACCCAAAACATTGGCAGCAAATACTAAGATTTACCCAAAACAGTTGGCAGGAAATACTAAGATTACCAAAAACAGTTGGCAGCAAATACTTAGATTTACCCAAAACATTTTCAGCAAATACTAAGATTTACCCAATACAGTTGGCAGCAAATACTAAGTTTACCCAAAACAGTTGGCACCAAATACTAAGATTTACCCAAAAACAGTTTGCAGCAAATACTAAGATTTACCCAAAAACAGTTTGGCAGCAATTACTAAGATTTACCCAAAACAGTTGGAGGCAAATACTAAGATTTACCCAAACAAGTTGGCAGCAAATACTAAGATTTACCAAAACAGTTGGCAGCAAATACTAAGATTTACCCAAAACAGTTCTCAGCAAATACTAAGATTTACCCAAAACAGTTGCCAGCAAATACTAAGATTTACCCAAAAGTTGGCAGCAAATACTAAGATTTACCTAAAACAGTTGGCAAGCAAATACTAAGATTTACTCAAAACAGTATGCAGCAAATACTAAGATTTACCCAAACAAGTTGGCAGCAAATACTAAGATTTACCCAAACCAGTTGGCAGCAAATACTTAAGATTTACCCAAAACAGTTGGCAGCAATACTAAAGATTTCACCCAAAACAGTTGGCAGCCAATACTAAGATTTACCCAAAAACAGTTGGCGCCAATACTAAGATTTACCCAAAACAGTTGGCAGCAAAATACTAAGATTAACCCAAAACAGTTGGCAGCAATTACTAAGATTTACCCCAAAACTGTTGCCAGCAAATACTAAGATTTACCCAAAACAATTGGTAGCAAATACTAAAGATTTACCCAAAACAGTTTGCAGCAAATACTAAGATTTACCCAAAACAGTTGGAAGCAAATACTAAGATTTACCCAAAACAGTTTGGCAGCAAAATACTAGATTTACCCAAAAACAGTGGCAAGCAATACATAAGATTTAACCCAAAACAGTTGCGCCAGCAAATACTAGATTTACCCAAAACAGGTGCAGCAAATACTTAAGATTTACCCAAAGAAGTTGCAGCAAAATACTTAAGATTATTACCCAAAAACAGTTGGCAGCAAAATACTAAGATTTACCCAAAACAGTTGGCAGCAAATACTAAGATTTACCAAAACAGTTGGCAGCAAATACTTAAGATTAACCCAAAACAGTTGGCAGCAAATGCTTAAGATTTACCCAAACCAGTTGGCAGCAAATACTAAGATTTACCCAAAACAGTTTGCAGCAATACTAAGATTTACCAAAACAGTTGGCAGCAAATACTAAGATTTACCAAAACAGTTTTCAGCAAATACTAAGATTTACCCAAAACAGTTGGCAGCAAATATTAAGATTTTACCCAAAACAGTTGCCAGCAAATACTAAGATTTACCCAAAACGGTTGGCAGCAAATACTAAGATTACCCAAAACAGTTGGCAGCAATACTAAATTTATCCAAAACAGTTGGCAGCAAATTCTAAGATTTACCCAAACAGTGCAGCAAATACTAAGATTTACCCAAAACAGTTGGCAGCAAATTCAAAGATTACCCAAAACAGTTGGCAGCAAATACAAAGATTTACTCAAAACACTTGGCAGCAAATACTAAGATTTACCCAAAACAGTGGGCAGCAAATACTAAGTTACCCAAAACAGTTGGCAGCAAAGACTAAGATTTACCCAAAACAGTTTGCAGCAATTACTAAGATTTACCCAAAACAGTTGCCAGCAAATACTAGAATTTACCCAAAACAGTTGGCAGCAAACTAAAATTTAACCAAAACAGTTGGTAGCAAATACTAAGATTTACCCAAACGTGCAGCAATACTAAGATTTTACCCAAAAACAGTTGGCAGCAAATACAAAGATTACCCAAAACGTTGGTAGCAAATACTAAGATTTACCAAAACAGTTGGCAGCAAATTACTAAGATTTACCCAAACAGGTGGCAGCAAATACTAAGATTTTAACAAAAAAACAATGGTTGGCAGCAAATACTAGAATTTACCCAAAACAGTTGGCAGCAAATACTAAGATTTACCCAAAACAGTTGGCAGCAAAATACTAAGATTTACCCAAAACAGGTGGCAGCAAATACTAAGATTTACCCAAAACAGTTGGCAGCAAATACTTAGATTTACCCAAAACAGTTGGCAGCAAATACTAGAATTTACCCCCAAAACAATTGCAGCAAATACTAAGATTTACCCAAAAACAGTTGTCAGCAAATACTAAGATTTTACCCAAAACAGTTGGCAGCAAATACTAAAGATTTACCCAAAACAGTTTGCAGCAAATACTAAGATTTACCCAAACAGTTGGCAGCAAATAATAAGATTTACCCAAAACAGTGGGCAGCAAATACTAAAATTTACCCAAAACAGTTGGCAGCAAATACTAGATTTACCCAAACAGTTGGCAGCAAATACTAAGATTTACCCAAAACAGTTTGCCGGCAAATACTAAGATTTACCCAAAACATTTGGCAGCAAATCTAAGATTTACCAAAAACAGTTGGAAGCAAATATAAGATTTACCCAAAACAAGTGGCAGCAAATACTAAGATTTACCAAAACAGTTGGCAGCAAATACTAGATTTACCCAAACAGTTGGCAGCAAATACTAAGATATACCCAAAACAGTTGGCAGCAAATAAAAGATTTACCCAAAACAGTTGGCAGCAAAATACTAAGATTTACCCAAACAGTTGGCCAAGCAAATACTAAGATTACCAAAACAGTTGGCAGGCAAATACTAGAATACCAAAAACAGTTGGCAGAAATGACTAGATTTTACCCAAAACAGTTGCTAGCAAATACTAAGATTTACCCAAAACAGTTGGCAGCAAATACTAAGATATTACCCAAAACAGTTGGCAGCAAAATACTAAGATTTACCCAAAAAACAGTTTGTAGCAAATACTAAGATTTACCCAAAACAGTTGGCAGCAAAATACTAGATTTACCCAAAAACAGTTGGCAGCAAATACTAAGATTTACCCAAAAACAGTTGGCAGCCAATACTAAGATTTACCCAAAACAGTTGGCAGCAATATATACAAAGATTTACCCAAAACAGTTTGCAGCAAATACAAAGATTTACCCAAAACAGTTGCCAGCAAATACTAAGATTTACCCAAAACAGGTGGCAGCAAATACTAAGATTTACCAAAACAGTTGGCAGAAAATACTAAGATTTACCCAAACAAGTTGGCAAATACTAAGATTTACCCAAAACAGTTAGCAGCAAATACTAAGATTTACCCAAAACAGTGGGCAGCAAATACTAAGATTTACCCAAAACAGTTGGCAGCAAATACTAAGAGATTTACCCAAAACAGTTGGCAGCAAATACTAAGATTTACCAAAAACAGTTGGCAGCAAATACTAAGATTTAACCAAAACAGTTGGCAACAAATACTAAGATTTACCCAAAAACAGTTGGCAGCAATTACTAAGATTTACCCAAACATGGCAGCAATACTAAAATTTACCCAAACAGTTGCAGGCAGAATACTAGATTTACCCAAAAACAGGTTGGCAGCAAATACTAAGATTTACCCAAAAACAGTTGGCAGCAAATCCTAAGATTTACCCAAAACAGTGGCAGCAAATGCTAAGATTTACCCAAAACAGTTCAGCAATTACTAAGATTTACCCAAAACAGTTGGCAGCAAATACTAAGATTTACCCAAAACAGTTGGCAGCAAATACAAATATTTACAAAAAACAGTTGGCAGCAAATACTAAGATTTACCCAAAACAGTTGGCAGCAAATACTAAGTAAGATTTACCCAAAACAGTTGGCAGCAAATACTAAGATTTACCCAAAACAGTTGGCAGCAAATACTAAGATTTACCCAAAACAGTTGGCAGCAAATACTAAGATTTACCCAAAACAGTTGGCAAGCAAATACTAAGATTTACTCAAAACAGTTGGCAGCAAATACTAAGATTTACAAAAAACAGTTTGCAGCAAATACTAATATTTACCCAAAACAGTTGGCAGCAAATACTAAGATTTACCCAAAACAGTTGGCAGCAAATTATAAGATTTACCCAAAACATTTGGCAGCAAATACTAAGATTTACCCAAAACAGTTGACAGCCAAATTTACTAAAATATATACCCCCAAAACAGTTTCACAAATACTAATATTTACCCCAAACAGTTGGCAGCAAATACTAAGATTTACCCAAAACAGTTGGCAGCAAATACTAAGATTTACCCAAAACAGTTGGCAGCAAATACTAAGATTTACCCAAAACAGTTGGCAGCAAATACTAAGATTTACCCAAAAACAGTTGGCAGCAAATACTAATATTTACCCAAAACAGTTGGCAGGAAATACAGATTTACCCAAAACAGTTGCCAGCAAATACTAAGAGATTTACCCAAAACAGTAAGCAGCAAATACAAAGATTTCCCAAAACAGTTGGCAGCAAATACTAAGATTTACCAAAAAGTGGCAGCAAATACTAAGATTTTACCCAAAACAGTTGCCAGCAAATACTAAGATTTACCAAAACCGTTGGCAGCAAATACTAAGATTTACCCAAAACAGTTGGCAGGCAAATACTAAGTTTACCCAAAACAGTTGGAGCAAATACTAAGATTTACCCAAAACACGTGGCAGCAAATACTAAGATTTACCAAAACAGTTGGCAGCAAATACTAAGATTTACCCAAAACAGTTGGCAGCAAAATACTAAGATTTACCAAAACAGTTGGCAGCAAATACTTAGATTTACCCAAAACAGTTATCAGCAAATACTAAGATTTACCCAAAACAGTTGGCGGCAAATACTAAGATTTACCCAAAAAGTTGGCAGCAATACAAAGATTTACAAAAAAACAGTTGGCAGCAAATACTAAGATTTACCCAGACAGTTGGCAGCAAATACTAGAATTTACCCACAGTTGGCAGAAAATACTAAGATTTACCAAAACAGTTGGCCGCAAATACTAAGATTTACCCAAAAAACAGTTTGCAGCAAATACTAAGATTTACCCAAAACAGTTTGCAGCAAATACTAAGATTTACCCAAACAGTTGGCAGCAAATACCAAGATTTACCCAAAACAGTTGGCCAGCATACTAAGATTACCAAAACAGTGCAGCAAATTCTAAGATTTAACCAAACACAGTTGCAGCAAAATACTAAAGATTTACCCCAAAACAGTTGGCAGCAAATACTAAGATTTACCCAAAACAGTTGCAGCAAATACTAAAATTTACCCAAAAACAGTTGGCAGCAAATACTAAGATTACCCCAAAACAGTTGGCAGCAAATACTTAGATTTACCCAAAACAGTTGGCAGCAAAAACTAAGATTTACCCAAAACAGGTGGCAGCAAATACTAATATTTACCCAAAACAGTGCAGCAAATACTAAGATTTACCCAAAAACAGGTTGGCAGCAAATACTAGAATTTACCCAAAACAGTTGGCAGCCAATACTAAGATTTACCCAAAACAGTTGTCACGGCAAATACTAAGATTTACCCAAAACAGTTTTAGCAAATACTAAGATTTACCCAAAACAGTAAGCAGCAAATACTAAGATTTACCAAAACAGTTGGCAGCAAAGTACTAAGATTTACCCAAAACAGTTGGCAGCAAATACTAGATTTTACCCAAAACAGTTGGCAGCAAATACTAAGATTTACCAAAACAGTTGGCACAATTACTAAGATTTACCCAAAAACAGTTGGCAGCAAAATACTAAGATTTACCCAAAACAGGTTGGCAGCAAATACTAAGATTTACCCAAAACAGTGGGCAGCAAATACTAAGATTTACCCAAAACAGTTGGCACAAAATACTAAGATTTACCCAAAACAGTTAGCGCCAAATACTAAAATTTACCCACAACAGTTTGCAGCAAATACTAAGATTTATCCAAAACAGTTGGCAGCAAATTACTAGATTTACCCAAAAACAGGTTGGCAGCAAATACTAATTACCCCAAAAACATTGGCAGCAAATACTGAGGAATTTACCCAAAACAGTGGGCAGCAAATACTAAGATTTACCCAAAAACAGTTGGCAGCAATTACTAAGATTTACCCAAAACAGTTGCAGCAAATACTAAGATTTACCCAAAACAGTGCAGCAAATACTAAGATTTACCCAAAAACAGTTGGCAGCAAATACAGAGATTTACCCAAACAGTTGGCAGCAAAAATACTTAGATTTACCAAAAACAGTTGGCAGCAAATACAAGATTTACCCAAAACAGTTGGCAGCAAATTACTAAGATTTACAAAACAGTTGCAGCAAATACTAAGATTTACCCAAAACCGTTGGCAGCAAATACTAAGATTTACCCAAACAGTTGGCAGCAAAATACTAAAATTTACACAAAACAGTTGCCAGCAAATACTAAGATTTACCCAAAACAGTTGGCAGCAAATACTAAGATTTACCCAAAACAGTTGGCAGCAACTACTAAGATTTACCCAAAACAGTTGGCAGCAAATACTAAGATTTACCCAAAACAGTTGCAGCAACTTAGATTTACCCAAAACAGTTGCAGGCAAAATTACTAAGATTTACACAAAACAGTTGGCAGCAAATACTAGATTTACCCAAAACAGTTGGCAGGCCAAAGTACAAAGATTTACCCAAAACGTTGGGAGCAAATACTTTAGATATACCCAAAAACAGTTGGGCAGCAAATACTAAGATTTACCCAAACAGGCAGCAAATACTAATATTTACCCAAAACAGTTGAGCAAATACTAAGATTTACCCAAAACAGTTGGCAGCAAATACTAAGATTTACCAACAGTTGGCAGCAAATACTAAGATTTACCCAAAACGTTGGCAGCAAATACTAAGATTTACCCAAAACAGTTGCAGCAAATACTAAAGATTTACCCAAACTTTGGCCAAGCAAATACGAAGATTAACCAAAAACAGTGGCAGCAAATACTAGATTTACCAAAAACAGTTGGCAGAAATACCTAAGATTTACCCAAACAATTGGTAAACCAAATACTAAGAGTTTACCCAAACAGTTGGCAGCAAATACAAAGATTACCCAAACAGTTGGCAGCAAAATACTAAGATTTACCCAAAAACAGTTGGCAAGCAATTACTAAGATTTACCCAAAACCGTTGCAGCAATTACTAAGATTTACCCAAAACAGTTGCAGCAAATACTAAGATTTACCCAAAACAGTTGGCAGCAAATACTAAGATTTACCCCAAACATTTGGCAGCAAATACTAAGATTCACCCAAAACAGTTGGCAGCAGATACTAAGATTTACCCAAACAGTTGGGCAGCAAATACTAAGATTTTACCCAAAACAGTTGGCAGCAAGTACTAAGATTTACCCAAAACAGTTTGCAGCAAATACTAAGATTACCCAAAACAGTTTGCAGCAAATGCTAAGATTTACCCAAAACAGTTGGCAGCAAATACTAAGATTTACCCAAAACAGTTGGCAGCAAACTAAGATTTACTCAAAACAGTTGGCAGCAAATACTAAGATTTACAAAAAACAGTTTGCAGCAAATACTAAGATTTACCCAACACAGTTGGCAGCAAATACTAAGATTTACCAAAACAGTTGGCAGCCAAAATACTAAGATTTACCCAAAACAGTTGGCAGCAAATACTAAGATTTACCCAAAACGTTGGCAGCAAATACTAAGATTTTCACCCAAAACAGTTGGCTGCAAATACTAAGATTTACCCAAAACAGTGGCAGCAAATACTAAGATTACCCAAAACAGTTGGCAGCAATACTAAAGATTTTTACCCAAAAACAGTGGCAGCAATACAAAGATATTACAAAAACAGTGGGCAGCAAATACTAAAAAAAAAAAAAAAAAAAAATGATTTACCCAAAACAGTTGGCAGCAAAATACAAAGATTTACCCAAAACAGTTGGCAGGAAATACTAAGATTTCTCCAAAACAGTTGGCAGCAAATTCTAAGATTTACCAAAACAGTTGGCAGCAAATACTAAGATTACCTAAAACAGTTGGCAGCAAATACTTAAGATTTACTCAAAACAGTATGCAGCAAATACTAAGATTTACCCAAACAGGTGGCAGCAATACAAAGATTTACCCAAAACAGTTGGCAGCAAATACTAAGATTTTCCCAAAAACAGTTGGTAGCAAATACTAAGATTTTACCCAAAACAGTTGGGCAGCCAAATTACTAAGATTTCCCAAAACATTTGCAGCAAATACTTAAGATTTACCCAAAACAGTTGGTAGCAATACTAAGATTTACCAAACAGTTGGCCAGCAAATACTAAAGACTGTACCCAAAACAGTTGGCCAGCCAAATTACAAAGATTTACAAAAAACGTTTGGCAGCAAAAACTAGATTTACCCCAAAAACAGTTGGCAGCAAATACTAAGATTTACCCAAACAGTTGGCAGCAAATTACAAAGATTACCCAAAACAGTTGGCAGCAAATACTAAGATTTACCCAAAAAACAGTTAGCAGCAAATACTAAGATTTACCCAACAGTTGGCAGCCAATACTAAGATTTACCCAAAACCGTTGGCAGCAAATTCTAAGATTTACCCAAAACAGTTGTCAGCCAATTACTAAGATTTACCCAAAACAGTTGGCAGCAAATACTGAGATTTACCCAAAACAGTTGCCAGCAAATACTAAGATTTACCCAAAACAAGTGGCAGCAATACGAGATTTCCCCAAAACAGTTGGCAGCAAATACTAAAATTTACCCAAAACAGTTGGCAGCAACTACAATTTACCCAAAACAGTTGGCAGCCAATACTAAGATTTACCCAAAACAGTTGGCAGCAAATACTAAGATTTACCCAAAACAGTTGGGAGGCAAATGCTAAGATTTACCCAAAACAGTTGCAGAAATACTAAGATTGACCCAAAACAGTTGGCAGCAAATACAAAGATTACCCAAAACAGTTGGCAGCAAATACTAAGATTACCCAAAACAGGTTGGCGGCAAATACTAAGATTTACCCAAAACAGTTAAGCAGCAAATACAAAGATTACCCAAAACAGTTGGCAGCAATACTAAAATTTTACCCAAAACAGTTGGCAGCAATTACTTAGATTTACCCAAAACAGTTGGCATTAAAATACCAAGATTTACCCAAAACAGTTGGCACAAAATACTAAGATTTACCCAAAACAGTTTGCAGCAATTACTAAGATTTACCCAAAACAGTTGGCAGCAAATACTTAGATTTACCAACAAAACAGTTGGCATCAAATACTAAGATTTACCCAAACAATTGCAGCAAATACTAAGATTTACCCAAAAAGTTGGCACAAATACTAAGATTTAGCCAAAACAGTTGGCAGCAAATACTGATTTACCCAAAACAGTTGGCAGCTAATACTAAGATTTACCCAAAACAGTTGGGCAGCAAATACTAAGATTTACCAAAAACAGTTTGGCAGCACATACTAAGATTTACCCAAAACAGTTGGCAGTCAATACTAAGATTTACCCAAAACAGTTGGCAGCAAAATACTAAGATTTACGCAAAACAGTTGGCAGCAAATACTGAGATTTACCCAAAACAGGCAGGAAATACTAAAATTTACCCAAAACTGTTGGCAGCAAATACTAAGATTTACCCAAAACAGTTGGCACTAATACTAAGATTTACCCAAAACAGTTGGCAGCAAAATACTAAGATTTACCCAAAACAATTGACAGCAAATACTAAGATTTCCCGAAACAGTTTGCAGCAAATACTAAGATTTACCAAAACAGTTGGCAGCAAATACTAAGATTTTACCGCAAAACCAGTTGGAGCAAATCTAAAGATTTTAACCAAAACAGTTGGTAGCAAAAACTAAATTTTACCCAAAACAGTTGGCAGCAAATACTAAGATTTACCAAAAACAAGTTGGTAGCATATACTAAGATTTACCCAAAAACAGTTGGCAGCAAATAATAAGATTTCCCCAAAACAGTTGGCAGCAAATACTAAAGATTTACCCAAAACAGTTGGGAGCAAATACTAAAATTTACCCAAAACAGTTGGCAGTAAATACTAAGATTTACCCCAAACAGTTGGCAGGCAAATACTAAGATTTACCCGAAAACAGTTAGCAGCAAATACTAAGATTTACCCAAAACAGTTTGCAGCAAATACTAAGATTTACCCAAAACAGTTGGCAGCAAATACTAAGATTTACCCAAAACAGTTGGCAGCAAATACTAAGATTTACCCAAAACAGTTGGCAGCAAATACTAGAATTTACCCAAAACAGTTGGCTTAAATACTAAGATTTACCCAAAACAGTTGGGAGCAAATACTAAGATTTTACCCAAAACAGTTGGCAGCAAATACTAAGATTTACAGAAAACAGTTGGCAAAATACTAAGATTTACCCCAAACAGTTGGCAGCAAATACTAAGATTTACCCAAAACAGTTGGCAGCAAATACTAAGATTTACCCAAAACAGTTGGCAGGAAATACTAAAATTTACCCAAAACTGTTGGCAGCAAATACTAAGATTTACCCAAAACAGTTGGCAGCAAATACTAAGATTTACCCAAAACCGTTGGCAGCAAATACTAAGATTTACCCAAAACAGTTGCCAGCAAATACTAAATTTACCCAAAACCGTTGGCAGCAAATACTAAGATTTACCCAACACAGTTGGCAGCAAATTAAGATTTACCCAAACAAGTTGGCAGCAAATACTAAGATTTACCCAAAACAGTTGGTAGCATATACTAAGATTTACCCAAAACAGTTGGCAGCAAATACAAAGATTTACCCAAAACAGTTGGCAGCAAATACTTAGATTTACCCAAAACAGTTGGCAGCAAATACTAAGATTTACCCAAAACAGTTGGCAGCAAATACTAAGATTTACCCAAAACAGTTGGCAGCAAATACTAAGATTTACCAAAACAGTTGGTAGCAAATACTAAGATTTACCCAAAACAGTTGGCAGCAAATACTAAGATTTACCCAAACAAGTTGGCAGCAAATACTAAGATTTACCGAAAACAGTTGGCAGCAAATACTAAGATTTACCCAAAACAGTTGGCAGCAAATACTAAGATTTACCCAAAACAGTTGGCAGCAAATACTAAGATTTACCTAAAACAGTTGGCAGCAAATACTAAGATATACCCAAAACAGTTGGCAGCAAATACTAAGATTTACCCAAAACAGTTGGCAGCAAATACTAAGATTTACCCAAAACAGTTTTCAGCAAAAGCAAATTCTAAGATTTACCCAAAACAGTTGGCAGCTAATACTAAGAAGATTTACCCAAAACAGTTTGCAGCAAATACTAAGGATTTACCCAAAACAGGTGGCAGCATATAATTAAGAATTTTACCCAAAACAGTTGCTACAAATACTAAAGATTTACCACAAAACAGTTGGCAGCAAATACTAAGATTTACCCAAAACAGTTGGCAGCAAATACTAAAATTTACCTAAAACAGTTGGCAGTAAATACTAAGATTTACCCAAAACAGTTGGCAGCAAATACTAAGATTTACCCAAAACAGTTGGCAGCAAATACTAAGATTTACCCAAAACAGTTGGCAGCAAATACTAAGATTTACCCAAAACAGTTAGCTGCAAATACTAAGATTTACCCAAAACAGTTGGCGGCAAATACTAAGATTTACCCAAAACAGTTGGCAGCAAATACTAAGATTTACCCAAAACAGTTGGCAGCAAATACTAAGATTTACCCAAAACAGTTGGCAGCAAATACTAAGAAATACCCAAAACAGTTGGCATTAAATACTAAGATTTACCCAAAACAGTTGGCAGCAAATACTAAGATTTACCCAAAACAGTTGGCAGCAAATCCTAAGATTTACCCAAAACAGTTGGCAGCAAATACTAAGATTTACCCAAAACAGTTGGCAGCAAATACTAAGATTTACCCAAAACAGTTGGCAGCAAATACTAAGATTTACCCAAAACAGTTGGCAGCAAATACTAAAATTTACCCAAAACAGTTGGCAGCTAATACTAAGATTTACCCAAAAGAGTTGGCAGCAAATACTAAGATTTACGCCAAAACAGTTTGGGCAAGCAACTACTAAGATTTACCCAAAACAGTTTGGCAGCAATTACTAAGATTTACCAAAACAGTTGGCAGCAAAATACTAAGATTTACCCAAAACAGTTGGCGGCAAATACTAAGATTTACCCCCAAAACAGTTGGCGGCAAATACTAAGATTTAACCAAAACAGTTGGCAGCAAATACTAAGATTTACCTAAAACAGTTGGCAGCAAATACTAAGATTTACGCAAAACAAGTTGGCGCAAATACTAAGAAATTACCCAAACAGTTGGCATTAATACTAATATTTACTCCATATTAACAGGTTGGCAAGCAAACTCTAGGGTAAGTTTGTGTTTTTCACAATGTTCAATTGGGAATTGCAGTTGGTTCGAGGCTAAATTTGAGGTCTTTAATGGATTTGGTACCGGTTCTATTAGCTAGGAGGGTGGCAGCAAATTTATCTTGGTAAGATTTTACTCCTTCAAAACAGTTGGCAGCAAATACTAGATTTTACCTCTAAAACAAGTTGGCCGCCAGAATACCTAGAATTACCCAAAACAGTTGCGCAAATACTAAGATTTAACCGCCAAAAAAACAGTTGGCACGCAAATCCAAGATTAAACCCAAAACAGTTTGGCAGCAAAATACTTAGATTTTACCTGTGATCAAAGACAGTTTTCAGCTTTAAATATCGTAAGATGTTGATCATTCTTTTTAGTCACTTAGCAAACTGGGTTGGTGGTTGCAAATTTACTAGATCTCTTACCCCTGCAAAACAGTTGGCAGCAAACACTTGATGTTTTGGGTTGTTTATCTTGTTCACCGTTGGCCGTGGTTTTCTGGCGGTTTTTGTCTTTCGCGCCGGCCGACACCGCACCAAAACCAACAGTTGGCAGCAAATACCACAAGATTTACGCCGCAAACCAGTTGGCAGCCAATACTTAAGAAATTACCCGTTCAAAACAGTTGGCAGTCAATACTAAAGAGATTTACCCCCAACCGTTGGCAGCAAATACTAAGATATACCCAAAACAGTTGGCAGCAAAAATAAGATTTAACCCAAAACAGTTGGCAGCAAAATACTAAGATTTACCCGCCCAAAACGATCAGTTTAGCTGGCAAATCTCAGATTTACCTTCCCAAAAAGTTGTGCGGCAAATACTAACAAGGTTACGATTCTTTCCCAGTTTCCCCAAAACAGTTGGCGGCATAATACTAAGATTTACCCACGCGCACCCCCCTCTCAAACAAGTTTTCCATCAAGAAATACTAAGATTTACTCAAACAGTTGGGCCAGCAAATCCTAGATTTACCCCACCGAATTATCCACCCCAGAAAATAACATGCTTACCCCTAAAGAAACAGTTGGGGGCCAGCAAATACTAGAAATTAAC
>JABUQX010107110.1:0-10000 GCA_015478945.1 Trachelipus rathkii
TTTTGGTCCTGGCAACAACTTATCAGCCTCAGACTTTTGAGCTAAGTACTACTTATTTTAGATACTGGATTAAAATATAAAAAACTTATGTTTCTTTATTGAATATCTGAGTGTTATAACATCTAGGGTTGTTCCTAACTACATGTGCGGTGCGGTGCGGTCACTAGCTGGATGCGGTGCGTTGGACGAGTAGCGGTGTACCTAGCACATAATTATATACCAAGTGTTACCACAGGATCGATGCGTGTTTATCACTGTAACATAATATGAGTAGTTTAGCAATTCGATTATACGGTAAATAAAAATAAGATTACCTTAATACAGAGGTGGTTCGGGAGGCTCACGAATAAGACTTGGATCTGAAATCAGGTTAGCAGTCCGGTGCGTTATCGAGAATGTAAAAGCAGAAACCTTGGGGTCATACCAAAAGCGTGGAAAAAAGTGACAAGAGTAAGCGAGGCTTTAGTAGAAATATACGTAGATGACGAATGGCTTAACCTTAAATATATTAGTGAATTGTTTATGAAAATTTGATTATTAACAAAGATGTTTTTAGAGTATTATTTATTTTGCAGGTATTAAGTAACACCTACATATCTTTGCTTAACCTTAAGCTTCTTATTCAGCAGAAAAACCCTTAATCTAATAATTAAATTCTTTCCTCAAATTTTAATAAGAAATAAAACTTTCTATAAGTTTTAAATTACAATTTATATGTATTTATCCCATCCCCCCCAAAAAAAAAAAAACTTAATATAACTAATAATAACAAAAATTAATAAATTTTTTAATATTTATTATATAAAGAAAAATAACATAGTTTATAAAAAAAAATTATTTAATCAATAAGATTATTTCATAAATAATAAATAGAAAATAAAATAAACAAACAAATTACTTTAAGTAATAATAAAAATAGTACGGCAAACAGAAGTTTATACAGTACTTATAGATGTATGCAGTGTCGATATAGATGTTAAATAGCACTTATATATCTTATATCTATAATTACATATATTATTATATGATATTATTATGCGATAGGTATTATTATGATAGGTATTATTATTATTAATATTAAATGAATAGTATATCCTATATATTACTTAGTTAATAAGTTTTAATTATATATATATCTGCTTCATATATCAATCTTAAACTTAATCAATTAATCTTCATATATCTGCTCAATAACCTATATATTCCTTTCATCGTATATATATGTATAACTATATATTATTAATAAATCAAGTATATAATTATATATATATACAAATATATAATTAAACGCAACGAATAAGTATATTTCCTTGACGATAAGCTCTTAATGTATATTAATATATTGATGTACTAAAAAATATAGTTATGTATAATATATACTATTAATATATATTAAGTACTTATATATATGTTAGAGTATATCTATATGAATATTAATATTAATAGTAGAGAAGAGTATATATTAATAATAATATATTAGTAAATATAATAAGGCATCATAATAGTATATATTATTATATTATATAATATATATATATAATATAGTAATTATATATAGTATATATAATAGTATATATATATTATATATCTTAATTAAATATATATTCATCATAATAATACTATAACAGTATATCTATATAATAGTATCTCTTATATATAATATATATATATTAAATTAATAAATTATAATATAAAGTATAATATATATATATATCTTAATCATATATTAAGCTTTTAATATATATAATTAACTATAAGATTATAATATCTATATGTATATATGTAAATAAGTTATATTAGAATATGGTATATATTATATCTGTATATATATAGTATATATTATATACTATATTATAGTATAAATAAAACTATTACATTTCATTATGATATTTTATATCCAAGTCATTATATATACAGTATATTAGCAATCGAATCTCTATATATATATATATATATATATAGTTAATATTAAGTAATTATATATATATTATATTAATATATATTAATATTTATTATATATATAACATATAAGTATAAATTATAGTATATGATATATTCTACGTATTATCAGTATTATTAATAATTAATAATATGATATTAGATGTATAAGGTAGAAATAAAGAATAAGGTCTCAGATATTTTAGGTTTATTCGAGTTTTGAATGAGTCAAGCTAATGGTTTGCTTATACGTGAAGTGATGTTTGCAGCTTCACAAGAGAGAAGCAAGTATCCAATCTCAAAATAGTTTGTTTTATGTTCTAACTAGACATGTATTTTATCCTCAAATAATCTAATACTTCCAGCACATGCATCTTCTATGAACAAGTGGCAAGTTATACCAACACCAACACATATTAGAGGAGTCCATTTGTTTTTGCCATAGGTTCTCTGAATAGTGACATTATATACATTTTAGCGACTGTCAAATTTTTTAAAGCTGTAATTGATACCGAAACTTCAAGTTGTTTTGTAGAATCTTCAGATACGTACGAAACATAAAACGAAAGGATTGCTTTCTGCAAACTCACTAACTGTTACGATAAATGAAGAACTGACAATTAACTTAATAAATATCTATTATTAATAATATACTAGCAACCCAACTGTCCCTATTAATTTTTAAAAGTCATATAAAATGTTTCTAGTGATTCAAAAAAAATCTCACCTAAAGACCAATCTAATAGCAAATTACATGAAATTATCATAAAATTTCTTGGTAGAATATTCTCGAGGGGAATCAATGATCCCGTGAATGGTTGGAACATTTACTGTGATAATATTATAATATATTATAATTATTTAGTACTGAAAGAATATTATACCACAAAGAAATGAAAAACTAAATGCCACATAATAGACAAATATAGGTAGAACTAAGTATATAGTATATATAATATTACTATATTATATACTATATATTAATCTATATATATTTATTATAATTATATATATTCGTGATATATTAATATGATATATATTTATATAATATATGTGTATCTGCACTATCCTTTAATATTATTATTTAAGATCTTGACAGATATATTAGTTACTATATAATAGTATATATATAATTATACTTATCATATATATATGAATAATAGATGAAAAAATGTCACTTATATATAATAGTACTTTTATATTATTAATATTATATATATAGATCTATGATACTGATTTATACTAGAAGTACAGTAATATATATATATGAATATATATGAGTATATTATATATATATATGATATATATTATACTATATATACTATATAGTATATATATAGTATATATAATATATATATTAATATAAATATTACGGTTACTATATTCTGATACGCAGTATGCGCTTGGAAGAGCCATTTGAACAATTTTAACATCACTATTTCAGGTTTTCTCACTGAAAAATTAAATAGAAACGCGGGTATTCAGGAGTGATTACTGTCCAATTATGGAGAGTTTCTTGCCGGACTTTCCAAATCCCTCCAATGCGACAACAATGATCCGGGAACAATCCTGTTTATAAAAGCTTTTCTCGCCTGTGAAGCCAACTAGCTAAAAGCTACATCTACTTTAATGTAACGTGGGTGCCAGACTTGAAGATATTTTTAGAAGAAGGAGTAGACCCATCAGTGCTCATCCTGTGCTTGTCTGTAAATAAGTCTACATGATGTATTTTTTGGTTTTTCAGGACGGCGAGGTCTATTGTTGCCGTAATATCGGAATAGAGTTTGTTTGATGGCAATTTATGGCGGTGCGTCCGTAGTATCTGACAGAGACCTTCCCAATAGAAAAGATTTCAGGGTTTCACAGGGCTATTAGAATAAAATGATTTCAATCTTAGTAGGGAGAGCGACCACACCTCTGCAAACAATCATCTGCGCAAGAGGGTAATTTTTGATGGAAGTCGATGGGTTAATTTTTTTGCATATTGGCGCAATTTGGTCTAGCATGATAATAGGAGAAGGCTTCTGGGCTCTGGAAATAGCATCGTTTCGGAATTTCCGGTTCTTCAATTCCAGACAGGCTATTTATAACGACGCCTTTTAGCTGGCTCTATATAGGGAATATTGGCTTTAAAGATGAGCGATGTGTGACTTCTGGTTTGCGCGTGGTTTGGACGTTTATTGGTAGTACAGGAATATAGTTCGCCAAATTTGGATAGCCGGCGTGTGATTTGTGGAGTTCTACTTAGTGGTTAACAGTTAGGTCTATAACCTCATGGCTTCTTATAAATAAATCATATGTGTGTTGTGCATTTGTTATAGTGAATGTGAGGGGCGGACGTAGGCAGGCGTGGGCGCTGACGAGTGCGTGGGCGGTGGGTTGGCAACGCGAGAAGTGATGCAGAATTATCAGATTAATAATGTAAAATAGTTCTCTAAAGCTCTGTTCTCATCTAGGTCGGGCCTTCTTCACAAACGGTGCGCTTTCGCGCACCCAAGACCGATGCTGAAGCTACATACGGGCCAAGAACTGTTGTTTACAAATCAGGGACCCGGCTGCAAAAGCTTTTGATTCATTCACATGAAAGCCGATGTTATAGTTTAAGAAGATATTAGTCAAAATGACTCACGATGTATTTTTTGTTTTTCCCGTTTTCTTGTTTTCGTTAGAAGGTATCAGACGGGTCACTATGGAATAAATATCACATATGTAGTGCAACCTTTTCATCGGGGCCGTGATCGGGTCTAATCAATCATTTTCCGCTGGAGATCCGCGAGTTTCGGTCATGGGTTACATATTTCCTGCGTGCTACATTAAATCCATGAAATCCTTGTAGGTGGCAAGTATTCTCTTTGTTGGTGTCATTTCCGTAATTGTTTGTCCTTTTAGATAGCAATAATCGTTGCTAACTGTATTGTTCTTCTGATTGTTGGCGCCGTCTGTGAGTCGATAATTGAGAAGCTATGTGTCTCTTTCAAGCTAATTCAAACTTCATATCCATATGGAAACAACTTCCTTTCGACGTAATTATATTTGTCAATTCTTTGTGTTGGAGTTCTGAAGAGTGAGTCCCTTTTCATGGTGTGTTGTTCACGGGGGGAAGGGGGGGTGGGGGCGGGGGGTTGTGGCAGGTGAGGGGAGAGTGGGGAGGGGATGGGGGGGTTGGGGTTGCGAGTGGGTGTGGGGGGGTGGGGTTTGGGGGGGGGGTGGGGGGGGGGTAGGGGGTGAGGTGGGCGATAGATCATGGTGGGTGGGGAGGGTGGGCGGAAATTATACTTTGCCTCGGATCTGAAAGATGCTGCTTTCTGTGTGTAAATTCGGTAAAGTAACAATTTTATATTCCGCTATTAAATTGAAGTAATTACATAGCAAACTGTGCTTAAATTAGTGAAGGAGATATGGTAGGTTATTCTTCATCATCCTCAATCATTTTCTATTTCTACCTTTATAAATACTAACATTGCATACCATGGATTTTTATATTAAATAAGTCATAAAAAGATAGTAGTTCATTATTATATATATTATAACTTATATATATTATTTTATAGATGTAATTAAATATTTAGCTAAATAACTGTGCTTACAAATTTAAATTATCTCCGATCCTTAAGCAGGAGGCATTGTACTAAAACCTCATAAAATGCGATCCCGTTGCAGCGTGTGAAGGTGAAGTCAAAGAGAGAGATGGTAGAAAATTGGGTGAATGCCAAATAATAACATATAAATAAAAAACATTAAATTTAAATAGTATTATTTGTTATGTGAAGTCATGAGGTACTTCTCTTTTCCTTGCGTGAGTAGAATGTCTCTTACCCATATGCTAGAATAAAAAAAATGACTTTTCTAGAACAATCCTCATAGCGGAATATAAACAAAGTGATTTTAATATATTTCCTCAAACAATAAACAGATGGAGGAGGCAGGAGGAAATGAGGAAGGGATGAGGAGGTGATGAGGAGGGGTGAAGAGGAGGAATCGAGGTATGGTCTAGGTTGCGAAGAAGAGCTAGAAGTAGGAGGAGGTCTTGTGCTTTTCTTGCAATACGCATGGGATCAAGGGAAATTGGATGGGCCCGAGGGAGTAGGGGGAGTTCTCTGTTATTTTTGTGCTTGTTTTCAGTGGGTTTTTCGTTTGACTATAATTGCTCGTAGTATGTGTTGTGCGTTGTATTTTGCCTGTCGTTGGATGGTTTGTCGTTATTTGGTATTTCTTCTTTGATATGGTTGATTCTGTTTTTTCTTGAAACTGTTTTGTGGGTTTGTTTATGTTCCATTGGTTGATATCCTGAAACTGGTTACAGGTTGTTTAGTCTAGCGAGATATTTGTTCTGTATGGTGTATAAGGGTGTTGATGTGTTGTAAAAGTCTGTTTAGGTTGTGAATAAGTTGATAGCGTTTGAAAATCAGATTGTTGGTCTCTGTGAAGTCGCCTGTTGAATCTGTGATATAAGTTTGGTTTGTGGAATAAAAGTGTAGGTTGTGATAAGTCTGTTGGTTGTGAGTAAAACTTTGGTTGAGGAAGTTGTTGGTTGTGATAAGTTGGTTGTGGTAAGTTGTTGGTTTCGGTGAGATAGTTGGTTGTGATTAAGTTGGTTGTGGTTAAGTTGTTGGTTGTGGTCAAGTTGTTGGTTGTGGTAAGTTGTTGGTTGAGGGCCTGGTGTTGGTTGTTGGTATGATAGGGTAAAAAACCAAATTATTTCTTATTGTCATGTGGGTTGCTAGTTTTTGTTATTCTACAGAAAATATTTTCTGAATGAAAAGTCATTTTTATTTTCGGGTGAAAAATGACTTCAAGATTTTAAATAATACTAACAATCATTCTCTTTAAAAGAAAGTTAAATTTCAAGAATATATATATATACTAGTGTAATATGTATTATATATATTTATATTTATATATTATTATATTTGAATGATAATGGTATTGATATATATATATATGTCGTATAATACGTATATATATATTTAGTTTATATATGATAATAGTGTATATCATATAGTACTATATAGCTGTTACCTTAACTTGGTAGTATTTCATAAAAGGTTTGTACGCTTACGGTGTCCATTTGCTAGTACGCATATATTTCTTTATTTAATATTTTATTATAATTATAGTGTATTAAATATACTTAGTTATATCCTAAAAATATATCTTATTAAATACTTATAATTAGTTATTAATTTTTATTACTACTTTAATCAGGAATTATATGATATGACTATATATATATATTACTTTAAGTCTAATTAATACTAGATATATATATATATTCTAGCTTATAGAATTAATCATTATAACACTTATTGTGAATTCAATAATACGTATGTACTAAAATATATCATTTGATTGTAATACTATTTTATATATATACTTTATATAATATTATATTAACGTCCTTACAGCCCGGATCGACCACTCTTCCACTTCCTTTCTAACCTATTTCAATCTGCTCTCCTTTCCTGCAACTAGAAGCTGCCTCGACGGTCTTCTGGCTTTCTGATTCTAGTTCTTGCCAGTTCTGATTTGGGATTTCTCCGGGGGGTCACCACCGCAACCTTGTGAGAAGTTTCACCTCTTTAAAACTCACTTACTTTATATCTCGCTCTCAAACACCTCCAGTTCACGTGATTTTCTTCGAGGGCTCTATAAAAACTACGTCTCCCGTATGTTTAGGAATCACATACAACATTCTTTAGGATCTCAACCGATACAAACGAACAAAGATTGGCTCTTTGGAGAACCTCATATTACACCAATGGTTGCTAGAGATATGGGGAACTCGAAAGAAATAGCTAGGGAGTTCTGTAATCATGTTGTGTGCCTTGGAATTGTTCTCCCTGAACAGTTACTCCAGTATGAGGGCCTAAATTCGAGCCCTGTATGTTGAGATACTGTTCTAAGACATCGGGCTAGGCTCCGCTCATACTTGTCTATTGATAGGCTTGAGGTCTAGTATAGCTAATGTTAGAGACTCTTATTATAAATAACTGTCTCACGTTGTTCAAAACTCCCTTGGATCTCTATTGCTGTCTCGAGACGTTGCCGTTGGCGCAACTATATCTTTCTATGAGGTAGCTATATTTTTGTTGTTTTTTTTTTTTTTTTTTTTTTTTTTTTTTTTTTTTTTGACGTGTGGCACGTGGCTCGGGGAGCTGACGCTCTCGATTTCCACCACCCTTTTGCGTATATCACGAGCCCTCGTATCAACAAGGGGTGCTTGCTCGGTCGCATCGAGTGTTGCGTGATGTATCAAAATCCGGTGAGGACTGTCGTCTCGTTCGTTGGGTGGTCACGTCTTCATTTCCAGCTATTCTTGTCTGTGGGAACTCCTTGTCTTACTCTTCTGTTTTTTCCACTGTATTTTATATCATCGTCCACTTTTAAAAAAGCCCACGATCTGCCATCCGCTGAGAGACTAATCGCGTTAGCTGGGGGGATATGGGGGTGGTTTTCTAGGTTTTATTTCTGCTCTCTCCTTGAAAGGGGCCCAGCCCGTGAAATCTTAGATATTGACTGGTATATATTATTTATATTGATTATTAATATTATTAATATTTATTATATATATATTAATATATATATATATAGTATATAGTATATATATATATATATAATATTATATATAATAGGGTATTATATATATATACAAATATACTATATATTATAGTATAATATAATATAATTTATATATTTCATATTATATATATAGTATATATTAGTATAGATATATATATATATATAATATATAGTAGTATATATATATATCTATATTATATATACGTATATATATATATATTATATATATAGATTTATGATAAAATCTATTATATACTATATATTATATATATATGTTATTAATATTATTTATATATACTATATAAATATATATGAAACATGAATGTATAACAAATAATTGATTATTATAAATAATTTATTAGTGATTTGTGACTTTTAGAACTTTCCAATTTAATTTTAAAGACTTTCAGGACTTTCCAAATAACTGTTTAATGAATTTCAGTTATTTCAGTACTTTCCTTTCTAAGACTTTTGGTACTTTTCAGATCAGAATGTTCAATTCGACTTTTGGTACTTTCCAAATCAACTGTTGAACGACTTTTTAGTACTTTCCAAAATCAACTATTAACGAGTTTCAGTATTTTCCAACCAGCTTTTTAACGACATTCAGTACTTTCCAACCAACTGTTTAGCGACTTTAAAAATACTTTCCAACCCTACTGTTAAAAGACTTTTAGTAATGTCAAAACTATATAAATACTTTCAGTACTTTCCCAATAGTTGCTTACCGGCTTGCAGTACTTTTGAAAACAATTATAACGTATTTTAGTGCTTTCGAAACAAGCTGTTTAACGACTTTCAGTACTTTCCATACCTAATATTTAACGAATTTCAGTACTTTTCAAACATGTTTAGGCTTTCAGTACTTTCCAAACAAATGGTTAACAACTTTCAGTACTTTCGAAAAACAAGTGTTTAACGGCTTTCAACTTTCCAACTTTCCAAACCTACTATTTAACTACTTTCGAAAATCATTTTTTAATAATCATTATTTATATACCCTTTTTAAATAAAAATATAAATCTCATAATCTGAAAATTTTAATCTAGCAATAATTATAATAATATCACAAATAATTGCAAAGAATTCGTTTATTTTATTTTCTAACTTGATGAAGGATATGGGTAGTTTCTCCGAAAGCTTATTTATTTTTTACAGATTTTTTTGAACCTATACCCAAATGGGTCGACATTTGTGTATATATATATATATATATATATATTATATATATATATATATATATATATATATAATATATACTATATATATATAATATATTATTTATTAATATATTATATATATATATATAATATATATATATATATATAGTAAAATATAAATATGTTTTTGTAGAGTTTCTCTAACGAATCCAACAAAACTTAACCTAACCTAACCTAACTTAACCTAATTTTCCTCTTGGGATAAGATATAAAAAAGAACCTTTATTAAGAATTATCGATAACAAAATACAGAATCGAAACTG
>JABUQX010107110.1:15000-30540 GCA_015478945.1 Trachelipus rathkii
TATTTCAGATTTTTAGCACTTAGCCCATCAGAGATATTAAGGTTCAAGTTACCGATTTTCCGAAAATTGATTTTTGGATCGCCCTGTAAATTTTTTTTTAAAATATTCACAACCTTCCAAATAAAATTTAGGTTAAACCATACTTCAGTATGTATTATCACACCAAATTTATATCGTTAACTTATTTCCTTCTTTTAATAATCCACCCACGAAAATGGAAATTTCTTCGATTTTTATCACAATTTTTCGGATTCACTTTCATGGTGAAATATTATTTTGCCAAAAAAAAACATAAAAGGCCAAATGTACCTTAAAGTATTCCTAACAAATCACTCTCTATGAACTTTGGTATAAGAATTACCAATATGGAGATATGACTTAAATGTTACCTCTAATAAGTGATAAATTTTGCTCCACCTGGTCAAACATTTTGGCTCACCCTGTTACAACAGAGTAAATCTACAAAAACGAATGGTGGTTTCTGAACTCTCCAGGGATATCATTAACTCCATGCAAAATATAAAAGTTTTTCCAAAATTATGCGAGCGGCCACTTCCATTTTATTTATACCTACAGCGATGACCATATATATATATATATAATCTATATATATATATATATATATATATATATATAATCTAATATATATATATATATAAGTCAAACTTATACATTTCACCCCCGTATCCCCTACCTGTGAGTGGTCGGGAGATAATGTGTGCATTTGGAAAAGCCATATATTAGCAGATTATCCGCACCCTATCCGCAACCCGTATGAAATTACAAAATAAAATATTCGATACCGATTATATATATATATATATATATTAGTATATATATATATATATTATATATATATATATATATATATATATATATATATTATATATATATATATATATATATATATAATATACTATATTATATATATATAGTAACAGGAGTGGAGGGAACTTTATGAGGGTCACACTCCCCGCTAGAGCTTAAGTCTATATATTATTAGCTTACTGCACTTTAAAATTTCATTTTATAGGCTAAGAGGGAATATTATAATATATATACTATTATATATATGTTTATATATATATATATATATATCTATATATGATTATAATATATATATATATATATAATATATATATATATATATATGGACATTTATAAGTGGTTGAGTCCGTTAATATTAGGTTAGTTTAATTTAGGTTAAGTTTGGTTTAGAGTTAGGTAGGTTAGGTTTAGGTAAGTTAGGTTAGGTTAGATTAAGGTTAGGTTACCCAAAATTTAATGTATTTACCCTAAATTATTTAAAATAACGATCATTAATATTGATTTTCGCTCCCTGGAGTAACCACCTTTATAAATTTAGCCCATATATATTATATATATTATATATATATATATATAATCTATAATATATATTATATATATATATAGTTATATATATATATATATATATTATATATATATATATGTGTGTGTGTGTGTGTGTGTGTGTCCAGTGTCCTAATATCAATTTAAAGAATTTAAACTTTATTCGCTACATCTCGCCTTGTAGGTGTGTGTGTGTGTGTGTGTGTGTGGTGTTGTGTCAGTGTCCTATGTGAATTTTAAGAAATATTTAAACTCACTCCCTCCCTCTTTCCTCCCAAAATATTTCTCGACCAGCGAAATATATAGGCCTATATATATATATCATACTATATATATATTATATATATTATAATTATATAGTATAATATATATATATATATTATATTATATATATATATATATTATATTCATTTATATAAATTTTTTTTATTATTTTTAAGATTAATATATATATTATATATATATATATATATATATATATAGTATAATATATATATTATATATATGACGCAAAATTAAAAAGGATAGTTAACAAATCTTTAAAAATTAGCAAAATAAATAAACATTAGAGACAGAATGTCATACATCAAAATTTTCATGTAATGTCTCTAATTTATGTAAAGATCAACTCTTTTTCCCCCAGTACCCTATCTTCCCTCCTGGAGACCCCCCAGGACTTCCAGGAACCCCGTCAAACTCCGACCAATCTTTCACCCTCCCTGGCATCATGTACCCACATAAACCCCTTCAGCGTCAGGAGACCTTTAGCATCAACCACCATCTGCGCCTCCTTCGTCCATATGAGAGAGAGAGAGAGAGAGAGAGAGAGAGAGAGAGAGAGAGAGAGAGAAGAGAGAGAGAGAGAGAGAGAGAGAGAGAGAGAGAGAGAGAGAGAGAGAGAGGAAAAAGGCAGCCTTTTACAACGGCTCACCTTTAAAAGCGCAAAACGTGTTTTCCTTTAACCCTGTTTTCAGAAAGGTTACCATAGTGCTGAGGAAGAGGCCACGGCAACACAGTTCCGGCAGTCCAAGCTTCCTCCGTTTCCCTTCTTCATGAGCAGATTCAGAATCACAATCTATATACTACTATCATTATTATTATAATAATAATAATAATTATTAATTATTATTATTATTATTATTATTATTATTATTATTATTATTATTATTGTACACCCTTGTAACATTTTTTTTACCAGAATAAGGATTATTGCTATTATTATTATTATTATTATTATTATTATTATTATTATTATTATTATTATTATTATTATTATTATTATTATTATTATTATTATTTTTATTATAATTATTATTATTATTAAATAATTAAAATTGGAAAAGCTTTCGAACCTATACACCATAATTACTACAACAACAAATAATAATAATAATAATAAATAATAATAATAATAATAATAATAATTCATCACTTTTGAGAATCTCTTCTTCCAATAATTCTTTCCATAGTTTTTGCAATTTTAAACAAACTTTTTGAAGGTCGCTCAGATTTTCGTGTGTAAACTCTCTCTCTCTCTCTCTCTCTCTCTCTCTCTCTCTCTCTCTCTCTCTCTCTCTCTCTCTCTCTCTCTCTCTCTCTCTCTCTCTCTCTCTCATTTTTCGTGTATTTAATAGGAAACTTCGATTCCTTCATTATTATTATTATTATTATTATTATTATTATTATTATTATTATTATTATTATTATTATTAGTAGTAGTAGTAGTAGTAGTAGTAGTAGTAGTAGTAGTAGTAGTAGTAGTAGTATTATTATTATTATTATTATTATTATTATTATTATTATTATTATTATTATTATTATTATTATTATTATTATTATCATTATTATTATTATTAGCTGTTATTATTATTATTATTATTATTATTATTATTATTATTATTATTATTATTATTATTATTATTATTATTATTATTATTAGTTGTTATTATTATTATTATTAGTAGTAGTAGTAGTAAATTAAGACTGGTCAATAATTTACATAAAAAACACAAATTTTTACTATTTTGCATTAAATGAAACTCCTCTTAATCCCTTCCCGATACATGAAATAATTGCAACAATATTTATAGAAAACCAGGATATGATCAAACACATTTGGAAAGCCTCAAATAAACGCATTAGTTGAGTTTCTGCTTTTATATGAAGCAAATTCTGCAACAAAAAAAATCGTTGTTATACGCATTTTTAATGACACTAATAAAAGAGTTCTATCGAGTGGTCGAAACTATACCAATAAACTTTTAATATGGTTCAACTACAGGTATTCGAATTTTTCAAGAGTCGGTTAGTGGTTTCGCTAAGTCGTCTGATAGTTCAAACCAGTTTGCAAAATTTTACAGTACTTTTCGTGGACGATTTCAATATCGAAATATTCAACAATGGCCTGTCTCATTAAGATCCAATTTTCATTCATATTTTGTGATGGCAAACGATTTTGTTAAAATTCATAAAGGAAGTGAGCACTCGTGAAATATGTAGAACATCGTGAAGTTTGTAGAACATTGGGAAATTTGTAGAACATTGTGAAATTTGTAGAACATTGTAAAATTTGTAGAACATTGTGAAATTTGTAGATCACTCGTGAAATTTGCAGAACACGTGAAATTTGTAGAATATTGTAAAATTTGAAGAACTGTGAAATTTTTAGAACATTGTGAAATTTGAAGTAGAACGTAATGAAATTTGTAGAACATTGTGAAATTTATAGAATATTGTGAAATTTATAAAAATATAAAATTTATAGAACACAAGTGAAATTTGTAGAACATTGAGAAATTTGTAGAACATTGTGAAATTTGTAGATCACTCGTAAAATTTGCAAAACACTCGTGAAATTTGTAGAACATTGTGAAATTTGAAGAACATTGTGAAATTTGTAGAACATTGTGAAATTTATAGAACAATATGAAATTTCTAGAACACTAGTGAAATTTGTAGAACATTGTGAAATTTGTAGAACATTGTGAAATTTGTTGAACATTGTGAAATTTGTAGATCACTCGTCAAATTTGCAGAACACTCGTGAAATTTGTAGAATATTGTAAAATTTAAAGAACATTGTTAAATTTGTAGAACATTGTGAAATTTGTAGAACACTAGTTAAATTTGTAGAACATTGTGAAATTTGTAGAATATTGTGAAATTTATAGAATATGAAATTTACAGAACGCTAGTGAAATTTGTAGAACATTGTGAAGTTTGTAGATACTCGTGAAATCTGTAGAACACTCATGAAATTTGAAGACCATTGTATAATTTGTAGAACATTGTGCAATTTGTAAACATTGTGAAATTAGTAACACTCGTGAAATTTGTAGAACAGTCGAAAAATTTGTAGAACACAAATTTGCACAACACTCGTGAAATTTGTAGAACATTGTGAAATTTGTAGAACTGTGAAATTTTTAGAACTTTGTGAAATTTGTAGAACATTCCTGAAATTTGAAGAACATTGTGAAATTTGTAGAACTATGAAATCTCAAGAACATTGTGAAATTTGCAGAACATTGTTAAATCTGCAGAACATTTTGAAATATGCAGAACATAGTGAAGTTGTTAGAGCACTGTGAAATTTGTAAAACATTGTGAAATTTGTAGAATATTGTGAAATTTGCAGAACATTGTGAAATTTGTAGAACATTGTGAAATTTGCAGAACATTGTGAAATTTACACAATATTGTAAAATTGTCAGAACATTGTCAAATATGCAGAACATTGTGAATTTGTTAGAACATTATGAAATATGCAGAACATTGTGAAATTGTTAGAACATTGTGAAATTTGCTGAACATTGTGAAATTTGCACAATATTGTAAAATTTTCAGAACATTGTCAAATATGCAGAACATTGTGAAATATGCAGAAAATTGTGAAATTGTTAGAACATTGTGAAATTTGCAGAACATTGTGAAAGTCACCCGGGAAAACTTAAAAAAATTTGATAAAGGAGTTTACATGATGTCTGCAATATATGAGGTGAAAACACTAAATATATGCTAAAAATACTGAAGATATTTCTACACATCTGAACAAAAATAATATCAGGAGCATGACAGCGGAGCTGGAGCCAAAATCCTTTTGGGCGGAGCCCGAGTCCAAAAATTATTTTTTTTACTATGAAATAAATGGGTTCGAGCCCGGTGCGGAACAATAGAATGGTGCGAGCTTTGGAACATTACGTACTCGGAAACCATACTTTCAATCAATATTAATAGTAATGGCGTAACTATGAAATGAAAAAAATAAATTTTTTAACATCCTTAACCTCATATATAACCGGCAAGTGCGGTGCGGTACGGTGGAATGGTGCGCGGTTTGGAAAAATACGTACTCGGACAACCATACTTTCAATCAATATTAATAGTAATGGCGTAACTATGAAATGAAAAAAATAAATTTTTTAACATCCTTAACCTCATATATAACCGGCAAGTGCGGTGCGGTACGGTGGAATGGTGCGCGGTTTGGAAAAATACGTACTCGGACAACCATACTTTCAATCAATATTAATAGTAATGGCGTATCTATGAAATGAAAAAAAAAAATTATTTTAGCATCCTTAACCTCATATATTACAGACAACATTTCGATTGGTTTAACAAATTTATATTAATATTCACGAATGTCTTTCAGAATGTTCTACAAATTCCACGTGTGTTCATCACCTTCCTCACTACTTCAAATTAATATTCATCGAGAATATGATTAATAACACATGTGGAAAATAAATGTAGAAAAATAAGCGAAAATATAAAAATGTATGAAAAAAAAAATTTAATTATAACAATTCTGTATAAAATATATTTATATATAAATATTTAAACGCAAATAGTTAAGTCTATTGTCTGCTTTAGCTTATTTGTTTATTGAAGGAGTTCATAACCTTTTTTTGGTCACGACTCAATGTCAGCAAGACCTATGGGTCTATTTTGAAATTAAACCACGACCATTGGGTCTATTTTGAAATTAAACTACGATCCATAGATCTATTTTTAAATTAAACCACAACCATTGGGGTCTATTTTGAAATTAAACTACGATCCATAGATCTATTTTTAAATTAAACCACGACCATTGGGTGTATTTTGAAATTAAACCACGACCATGGGTCTATTTTGAAATTAAACCTCGACCATTGGGTCTATTTTGAAATTAAACCACGACCCATGGGTCAATTTCGAGATTAAACAACGGTCCATTGGTCTATCTTGAAATTAAACCACGATCTATGAGCCTATCTTGAAATTGAAAAAGGCTGTAATAATATAAGAGTAGTAATTACTCATTATTACAGTGTGATAAAAGTTTTAAAATTTAAAATAAAAAAATAAAAATAATTTAATTTTATTTCTGAGAAGCTACAGCGACCCAACTTTGGATCGCGACCCATATTGAAAAATATTAAAAAAAAAAAATTAGAAAAAAGCTAGAAAGTAAAGTTTGGTATCTCACTGGCATTGCCTTATTTAGGAGGGGAACTGCCCCAGGTAGTTGCTACCTAGGATCCGGAAAGGGGATCGAACCCTAGCCACTTGCCTTACGATTCTATCACTCTACCGACTGAGCCAAGGGAACATTACATACTATTAAGCAAAATAATTATGATTGAAATTACAAGTTACCTTAAGCACTTTGCTTTGGGTGAAACTCATTCTGATAATTTAAAATAGTATTCTGCTCTTTCTATTTGCAGCATTCACGAGTGAGTTCCTAAATTTACATAAGTACTGTGTTCCCTTTGCAAATTGGTGTACCTTTTTCCCACGCAAATTGAAAATACTTTGATCAAGTATTACGGACTTGGATCGATGCAAATAAAACTTTCGTTAAATCATGAAAAAAAACTTGCTATGTAAATTTAAAACACTAGAATTATAAGAGGTACTTTAAGTATTAAAATAAATTATGTATTACAAATAGCTAAGAATACTAACATCCTTGGAATTTAAACCGATGAAAGATATATTGTATGGAACCTATAAATCAGTAAGTTAAGGAACTTATATATCAGTCAGTTAAGGAACTTATAAATTAGTCGGTTAAGGAACTTACACATTAATCAGTTAAGGAGCTTATAAATTAGTCAGTTAAGGAACATATAAAGCAGTCAGTTAAGGAACATATAAATCATTCAGTTAAGGACTTATAAATCAGTCAGTTAATGAACTTGTAAATCAGTCATTTAAGGAACTTATAAATCAGTAAATAAGAAACTTAAAAACCAGTCAGTTAAGGAGCTTATAAATCAGTCAGTTAAGGAACTTATAAACCATTAAATAAGGAACTTAAAAATCAGTCAGTTAAGAAACTTATAAATTAGTCAGTTAAGGAACTTATAAATCAGTAAATAAGGAACTTAAAAATCAGTCAGTTTATAAAATTATAAATCAGTCAGTTAACAAACTTATAAATTAGTCAGTTTAGAAACTTAGAAATCAGTCAATTAAGGAGCTTATAAATCAACAAAGGAACTTAAAAATCAGTCAGTTTAGAAACTTATAAATCAGTCATTTAAGGAACCCATAAATCAGTCAGTTAAGGAACTTGTAAATCAGTCAGTTATATAAAGTTTTTAAATACCACCTACAAAATGAATAAACTTGAAAACCAACCAAATTCATTCTCCCATTACAAATTTGCTAGAAAAATATTTTGCTCATATACACCCACATTTGCTTTACAATCCCCGCTTCATGTAACTAAAAGTAAATCAAACACATACTCAATAATGATAATGCAAAAACAATTAATTCGTCAACATAGTTGCTGCAAAAATATTTACAATCAAAACAAAATATCTTTTCGGAAAAGCCAGCCAAATACATTCTCTCTCTCTCTCTCTCTCTCTCTCTCTCTCCTCTCTCTCTCTCTCTCTCTCTCTCTATCTTTCTATCTATCTATCTCATTCTTCACCTACTCTACCCTCTTTTCCTTTGCGCCCTCCTCTCTTTACTTCCTTCTCTCTTGCTCTCTTTCTGTCGCATTCTGGTTTTATTTCATTCATTTTAATTCTCTCTCTCTCTCCTACTCTCGTCCTCTCTCTCGTCTCTCCTCTCTCTCTCTCTCTCTCTCTCTCTCTCTCTCTCCCCTACCCCTCTGTCTATTTCTGCCTCCCTCTCTTTCATTTTTTCTTTTTTCCTTTCTATACCCCCCTTTCTCTATCCTCCCTCTTACTCCGTCCCTCCCTGTATTACCTTCTTTCTCTTTTTCATTTTTTTCAGTCTCTCTCTCTCTCTCTCTCTCTCTTTCTCTCTCTCTCTCTCTTCATCATTCATTCTCTCCCTCTCTCTTCATAACATTTATATCTCGCTCTTTCTACCCTTCCTTCTCCTTTTCACCTCCAGCTTCCTTTTCCATAATTTCCCATCCTACCTACACTCCTCTAAATCGTCCCCCATCTTCTTCACCCTCTTTCCTCGTCCCCCATCTCTCCCCCCTCTTTTTAACATTAATCTGCAAAATCCTTTCATTACTCGGCGGAACTCCATTATTCTCCTAACAGAAAAATTAAAAAAGATTTCAGAGCAAACAAACCATCTTAATCAACACAAATTCTACTCATTCAAGCTTATGTACACGTGTACGCAAATTGCAAATAGCATACACATACGACAAGCGACACGCCTCGCACGCACATTTTGTTGCACAAGCATAAACAAATCAGCTACATTTACTGGGGAGATAAGATATATATCTCGTCTTCTCCACAAAATTAAAATTAAAAGGCAAAATAAAAAAAAAAAAAAGCTCAAAGATTAAAAAGTTAAAAATAATAAATTATGTCCGTAGTATTAAAGGAGGGCAATTAAAATTTTATGTTTAAATAATACTACGTTTTTTAAAATACTTGATATATACTAACAAGAAAGCGGAGACAATGGCGTTTATTTTCGAGGAACAAAAAAGAACGAAGTGGAATGCTTTTCCATCTAAGAACATAAGAGAGAGAGATGAGAGAGAGCGAGAGAGAGAGAGAGAGAGAAAGAAAAAGGGAGATGGAAGGAAAGAGAGGACATAAGAGGTGAGAGTGAGAGAGAGAGAGAGAGAGAGAGAGAGAAGGAGAGAGAGAGAGAGAGAGAAACGAGAAAAAAAGAAAGAGAAAAATTAGAAAAAAAGAAAAAAAAAAAAAAAAAATAAAGAAGAGAAACGAGAAAGACAAAAGCCATACAAGAAGAGGAGAAAGAATGGAAAAGAGGGAATAAGAGGATGAAGAAGAAGAGGAAGAGGAAGAGGAAGAGGATAGGTGAAAGGAGAAGAGGAAGAGGAGGGGAAGGGAAAGAGAAAGAGAAAGAGGAAGAGAAGAGAAAGAGAAAGAGAAAAGAGAAAAGAGAAAGAAAGAGAAGAGAGAAAGAGAGAGAGAGAGAGAGAGAGAGAGAGAGAGAGAGAGAGAGAGAGAGAGAGAGAGAGAGAGAGAGAGAGAGAGAGAGAGAGATATCAGACATGAAACAGAAATCGAAGAAGTTTGCAATGTAAAGAGCAATATCAAAATTTTAGAGAACCTAAAACGAGAACTCCCAACCAATCAGTAAAGACTTGCTGAACAGTGGTTTGTGTAGTTTTGGATAGACGGGGCGGACGAGACACCAAACGACCTCCAACGAGCATTGAGGGTTAATCATTTTTGTGTAGTTTGGGTGAAGGAAGATTAAAAAACGAGCATTGAAATTCGCTGTGTTCTTTGGAAAGAGAGCAAATGGGCCCCAAGATCAACTCAAGGTTTTAATGCTCATTTTGGGGTTGGTTTGGATGGAGAGCGATTACCAAATCGAGCCTCCAACGAGCATTGATAACTCGCTGAGTATTACTAGTTTGGAAAGACGGCAAGCCCATGTGGGTCCTCCAAAGGGGGCCGAGGCTTAATGTTGCCACTTCTGTATAGTTTTGGGCGGTGAGAACGGGCACCAAGGCGAGCCTCCAAGGAGATAATTTTAAAGCTGCGCTTGGTGCCATAATTGTGTAGTTTGGGAATGCGAAGGCGAGCATCGAACGAGCCTCCAACGAACAATGAAGCTGTCTAAACATCTTTGTGTAGTTTGAACAGACATCGTGCACCTAACGAGCCTCCACGAGGCAATGAAGCCTGTCTATAACATTCTTTGCTTTGTGTAGTTTGAACAGAACATCTGTGCCTATTAAAACGAGCCTCCAACGAAAATTTTGAAGTTGCTCTGAACATTTTATGTAAGTGTTGGAACCCAACGGCGCACGGCTCGAACGAGTATTCCAACACAAATGTGCTTTTTTTGAGGTCGAATCCTATTCCCACATATTACTGTTCTTTTGGTATTTTGGCGTCGTTGCGCACTGCATGCTGTACGGCCCTATTTGAAAGCCTTTGTAGCAGATTGGTAGATAGTGACAGCCAACGAGCGTCGAAGGAGCGTGGATGATTGGTTAGAAGAATCAATTTTGGGTTGTTCATAAATAATTATTATAATAAAAGTAACTAAAAATTCAAATAAATTATATATACAAGTCAGTGCTTTTTAAGAAAAAATAGAAAATCAAATCAAATACAAACCTAGAGAGAGAGAGAGAGAGTAGAGAGAGAGAGGACGCAGAGAGAGAGAGAGAGAGAGAGAGAGAGGAGAGAGAGAGAGAGAGAGAGAAGAGAGAGAATGTTATTGCTCACCGACACGAACTCATCTATCTTCAACGGTTCGTTTGAAAACTCGCTCGAGAACTAGAGCTTAAATAAGACAAATTTGGAATCAATGTTCAAAGATAATTTACTCGTCATTAGAAATGAAAAGTAGGGCAATAAAAAAAACCATTCGTACGATTGTGTGAAAAGATGCTAATACTGCGACTCAAAAATTGTCTGATAGGGTAATACTTGAAAATTTACAAAGGGAACGTGAAGAGGATTTCAACTTTTGACCTATCTTGAAAACTTTTTGTTAAATTGCTTATGTAAAATAAATGAGTTAAATTAAACAAAATATGAACCTGGAAGTATACCCGCGATATTAAACTGTCTTCGCTAAAAAAAATTAAGCAAGCACAACTCTCTCTCTCTCTCTCTGTCTCTCTCTCTCTCTCTCATGTTCTCTCTCATCCTCTCTCTCTCTCGTCTCTCTCGCTGTTAATCAGTATTATACTTTGGGAGTTAGTCCGGTTTAGCCTTCTCACATAATGATCGATGGGGATAAGGTTCGTCAGCATCCCTCCATTCCTTCTCTCGTCCTCGTCTCTTCCCCTCCTCCCTCCTCGTTCTACTCCCATATCCTGGTCGTGCTCTTCGACTGCTCTCTCCATTCCGGTTGTCGCTTGGCCCTCTACCACATTTCTACATTTCAGATTCATCCCCTCCGTCTTCTTCGCTCCCTATCTTCATTCTGTACTGTCTTCCCCCATCTCTGCTCCCCTCTTTTCTCTCTCATGTCTTCTCTCCTTTGTGACAACAAACATTCATCATTGGAGTATTTCAGTGAAAGCTGCTAGATATTACAATTTAAAGAAAACTAACAACAAATAAAACTAATGAGCATTGAACGGTAGATTTATAATGTAGCATTATTAATTATAATTATAGATATAAATTAAAATCAATGAGCAATGACTCAAACAAATGAAGTAAACCGTAGGAATAACGTACCTAGAGAGAAAATTTGTTGGCTCCACAAATGAAACAAAAACTAAAAATTTTTTCCCGCCGGTAAGGTCAGTGGGATTACAAGAAATAAATAATTAACCACTAGCTTTACAGGAAAAATTAACCTTTTTTCCACACCATGCGTAGTCATGAACGTAGAAATCGAAAAATTATGACAAATGCTAGGATTTTAATATATATTTGGTAAAGCCGTCTTGAAGGCCCATAAGGAATTCCAGTGAAACTTCTAGGAAAAAATAGTGGGCAAAATAGTGAAAGTGAGAAAAAGTTGCTAGGAAAATTGCTAAAAGTTGCTAGGAGAGAATAGAATCATATATCGCACGTATAGAGTAGAATAAAGTTGAAGTTTAAATAAACTCATAATTAAAATACAAGGATGAAATTTTGAAAGATGAACTTCCGGGAATTTACTTGAGGGGGGGGGTATATCAACAATTTATTAATAAGAGAATAAATAAGAGTTGCACATTATAAAGTGATAAAATAGCAAATTATCGACAAGGTTTACGAAATATAATAAAAGTAAGAAATAGAAGAAGAAAAAATGTTACAGATAAACAAAGTTTTAGAGGAAAAAAAATTCAAGCAACACATTGAAAGAATGTCGGGGAAAATAGATAAATGAAAAAAAAAACTATTACATGGGAAATAGTCTAGGGCAGGATCTTCAAACCTTTTTAGCTTTAATGGTCCAAACTGAATTCTGCACTTAAAGTCGCCAGGGCCCAGACATAGCTAGCAATGAGGATATCACATTTCGTGATTGAGTCAAGTAATAAGGCAATGTGTATAATTTGCAATGCAAACAATATCAATCAGTCCCTTAAAGATAACATAATAACGTCATTAACCGAGACCAAAACATTCTGAGAAATCTCAAAATTCAGGTAAGCCTACGGTTATAAAAATATGAATCTTTGAAACTGCGGGCATGATTGGTAGGAGCTTTCGGGCATGTTTTGGCCGCGCGCGGCCGTGATTTGCACAGCAGCTCACCTAGACTAGAAACTACATGTAAGACATGCAGCAGAGGGAAAGGAAACATAATTACAACTATAACTATAATTATGTTTATAAATATACCTAGTCAAATTTTTAAAAATATGACCTTTGGTCAAAACCACAAGAAGATATCCATATAAATTATATTAATAAGTATAGAAATAGGTTGGTTAAAAATAACTTGAATACAATCATAACGTCTGGCAGCCCAACAGGGGAAAATGGCAATATGCTCCTGATTAAAATACTGAAGATGGCAACATGCTAATTCATACAATTTCATAGTAATATTTTAAACTCAATAAAACTTCACACGTAAGAAAAATAGATTTATGGACAATGTAATTAATATGTTAAAAAACTAAACCACACCTGTAATATACAAAAGAAGAAAGAACCCTACAGGAAACTAGGTGAAAACATGTAAGACATGTTAACGTGCGACGCGGGGTCCAATGTTCGAATCCCGCTGATGGAGAGTAAAATCTCCTGTGACCTCATTCATTTTAAATGAAATGAGTCACAGTCACTTCAGGGAAAAAAGGGTAACTTGTAAAAACGCTTTTACCATATTAGGTGAACTTTTTACGAAATTTATTCACTGAAAGAAAATGTAAAAAAAAAAGGTAGTTAAAAAAAAATTTTGTAAAGACTAAAGTCGTTTTCGTTTTTTGCATTTGTGCCTGTTAAAAAAATGCTCAAGTTTTGCGTTCGTTTTTCGTCAACCTTATCGCAAAATCGTAAAAAAATGCTCCCCAAACGTAAAAAATGTCCCTAATTCTGTGTAATATAGAATAAAGAAGAATAGCAACCTTACAGATTAAAGAAATTCCTTAGTTTTGATGAGCATTTTTTTCTTCGATTTTTTGCTCAGATGAAACTTATGGAAAACGTGCAAAATTCCGCTAGCATATAAACAAAAACGATAACGACTTTAATTGTTTGGCATTTTAAGACTAGAAAAATAAAAAAAGATTCAAGCAGTGAGATGGGGTTGGGGGAATAAGGGAGTGGAACAAAATTGATCTAAAATTCGCATAATGAAAATCATTTCATGTTTTGTTTTTTGTTTTTTTTGGCTTACCTTACAACAGTTTTTAAATGTCCAAAAATTTATCCAAATTTAGCACAAAATCGTAAGAAATGCTTACGAAAAGTAGGAAATTCCTTAATTTTGTAAGGTTCGCTTAGAATTTAGGACGTGTTTATACGAATAATTATAAACAAAAACAGTATATGGCGGCAAGAAAGAGGCAGAAAATTATTTTTCATTCTTCCAAAAAATAATAGCTTTGCAAAAAATATTTGTGTATTACCATATATATATGATATTTTTGTTTTTTAATATTTTACAAAAAATTAGTTTTTTTTTTTTTTTTTTTTTACGTTCATCGTAGGATCGTTTGAATTTGTTTCCAGGTGTTATGTTTTTCAATATCAATAAATTTTTACTTAATTTTAATAACATTTAATATTTTAATAATTTAATTTAACATAATAATTTGATAACAATCATAATAACATAATAATTACAATAAAAAAATACTTAGAAATAATAATAACATGCCCCTAATTTACGCATAGTACTAATCAATAATTTACATAAATAATAATAAATTTTTTTTAAATCTAATATCTTACAAAAAAAATATTTGCATCACAATAGTTTGGATCAAATTATTTTGTAATATACAACTATGCTATTTTTTTCAATGTCTGCTTAAAAGGGGGTTTTGGGGGGGGGGGCCGCCAAACACCGGAATTTTGCGCACGCACGGGCCCGGCACCGGATTCAGAAAAAAATTTATATATATATTATATATATATATATTATATATATATATATATATATATATATATATAATATTGTATATATTATATATATATATATATATGTATATATATATCTATATATAATTTATTTATATAATTAAAAAAAATAAATTGAAATTAAAATAAAAAATCAGGAAAATATAACCAAAAAATTTTGTTGCTCTTCCCTGAAACTTAAAAAAATAAATTTAGATCCTTTTTGTAATTTTATGAATCTCCGAACATACGATACAAAATGGCGTGAGCTTCATCAAGTAAGCTGCTAGGGTTGACCCGACGGCACCCAGGTGCGGTGCGGTGCTTGGTGACTCACTTGGTGCGGTGCGGTGCGGCACTCAAATCCAGTGAACCGGTGTTGTGCAAGTTTTTAAAAATATAAAGGTGCAGTGTGAAAAAATTACTTTTGGTGCAGTGCAGTACTAATAACTTTCGTTGCTCGCCTAATGTGCGGTTCAACAAATTTTTTTTATATTTTACTTTGGTGCGTTTGCGTTGGTGCGGTGGTGCGCACAACATTCCCGGTGGCTCGGCCGGACACTTACGACTAACCAAGGACAACGTAAACGACATACAAACATTTAAGAAAAATATAAAGGTGGGCCTGTTGACAAATAATAACAAGGCTATAGAGGTAGGGCTGGTCTAGTACCGGGTGCGGTACTGTCACGGTTCACCATTTTTAGCATTTCTGGTTGCG
>JABUQX010107111.1:2500-10388 GCA_015478945.1 Trachelipus rathkii
TCAATTACACGATAATTTGACACACGCATTTGGACGTTCGGATTGTGATCTGTCTGTCTAACATGTTTCTAGTCCATATACTGTTGTAGTTTAGCGCTCTTCTCTCTCTGTGTTATGGTTTTGCATTGTTTCCACTGTGTATTTTGGGGCCTTTGGGAAATATGTTTTAGTTTTGATTCGGAACCAGTCTTCTCTGCATAGTGCCTGTAGCCTTCTTCTTTACTATCCTTCCTGAGTCACTTTTCTTTCTGCTCCTTTACTGTTTAACTTCTGCCAATTTTCAACTTCGTTCTTCGATATCTCAGGCACTTGGTGGATACTCTCACTATATACTTGATATTGTGGTACTCAGGCATGCATGTCCAATTTGAATCAAAAGTTTTTGGCATCATCCGCTATTCTTTGTAACATACAATTTCATTGCCCTTACATCCCTCCATTCGTTCTTTTATCACATCAATGCTAAGATAGGGAATTGTTGAGAATTGTTTACCTGGTTTAGACCTCCTCCTTGACACTTTTTTCATTAACAGTAGTTATCATACGAATGAAAATCAACAAAATTCGACATTTCCCTTTTCATTAGTTTCGCTTTTTTTATATTTATCAATTGTTAAAGGGATGGGTTGTGGAGCCAGATCTACGATTTTAAGATGATGAAATCAAGCTGGAGTAGAGCTGCGGTATTTTAAATTATCTACAAGCAGACGTGAACAACAATTTTTTTTTTATCTCGACTTTCCTCGCATACACTGAAGCTAAGGGTTCAAGTGTATTTTCTCTACGAAAATATTCAAAGCGTGATATCTCTTTTATAACCAACATTTGCTCATATTGTTCTCTCATCACTTATCCATCAATTCTAACTTACTTTCCTTCTCCACTTCTTATCCTATTCACACTTTCTTATTTTTTATTGTCTTTAAATCTTTATTTAAAAATACATCTTAACTTCTTAATTTTCTTATCATGTTTACCCTCCTCTCTCTCTCTCTCTTATGGACCTCATTATATGCTCCACACTATCATTGTTCTTACATTTCTTATTTACGCGCTTCATGGCTTCTCTTTCTCAATCTTCTCTTTATATTTTGATTGTACATGAATATTGTTATGTTTACTAATATTTTTATCAGCACTTCTTCCTGTTCTCTTCATTTCCTCTTCCTTCTCTCTCTCTCTTCTCTCTATCATAGCTTCACTCTTACTCCTAACTATTTTTTTTCTATCTCTCTCATGCTGTCTTTCTGATTCCTCTTTTATTACTTTTCTCTCTTCTCTCTCCATTCCATTTCTATCAAATTAATTACTTATATCTCTCAATTCTTTTCTTCTTTTTCTCTATTCTTTTCTTTTTCTCATTCTTTTTCTCATTACCTCTGATCTCTTCGTATCTCTAGTTGTGAGAAAGAAAATATTTACCAAAGACAACTCATGATCGTCCTTCAAATCTCAGTCTCTGTTCACTCTATGATAAAGAAGCTGCACCGAATGCGGAATCAATTTAATATACAGATTTACTCATGATAACTCTGATTCTATTCGCTGATCCTCTCTCTTCTCTCTCTTCTTCTCTTCGCTCTATATCTCTTCTAATTTCTGAATTCGCTACTCTCTGTCTCCATCGTCTTCTTCTTCTCGTATGGTCTTAGGCATCTTCTCATCTCTCTCAGCGTCTTTATCAGATCTATCCTCTCCTCACATAAAATCTCTCAAATACTTTCCTCGCTTAACTTCGCTTCTCTTATCAGATTTACACTTCTTAATCTCTCTACGTCTCGTTCATAATTCCAGCATGATCATAGATCTACACGACTCTGATTTCCTCCATCTTATGTCTCTCATTCTCTTCTCTTCTTTCTTACTTGTCTAAGAAATTTCTGAGAAAGTGCATTCACTCAAAATGGAATCAAAAAGGACTTGTCTCGATACATTCTTCGACGTAAACAGCTGACTGACTCAGCTCTTGTAAATTTAAGTCTTCATTTCAAGTTCTCACTTTAAATTAACACATGCTCTAATTAGTTAATCTATGCTCTTACTAATCAAAGCTAATATTTCTCTCTGTTCGATCGGTCTCTGAAATCTTTCTGTATCTCCTTTACATACCTATGGTCTTCTTTTTCTCATAGAGTATATAAAAATACACATCTCAATAAAAATAATTCAACACATCTTTTATTGTCTTATCTTTTTGGAGGTCACACTGTAACCTCCGGTTCATAGCAAGTGCACATAAAACAGGATCTCCTTTTGATGGAGAAATAATATAAAAGATGTAATAAGAAAAAGTAGGATTAAATATAATGTATTAACAATGATTGACTAATGTCACTCGGTATATCTTTTTTTATGTTCCGCGAATTACAAACACAGAAAAGTAAATCCTTTATTATTAAAAAAAAAGAACTTTTCCTCTGTCACATTAATTAACAGAATCTTTTGAGATGTCAAAAAGTAGCAAACTTTTTTTTCTTAATTAAATTGCTTTGTTTGGATATTATTAACTTCTCACGAAACACTCTTTAGTCTTGGCGGAAATGCACGCACGCGGAAGTTCTAGTTTGACTAGTTTCACCTATTTTTTTTTTTTTACTACTATATTCCATTACTATAACATTTTACATAAGGTACTTTGTTACATAAATTTTTGTTATAGAAAGATCCAATTGATATAATAGGATCAAGTTGAATTTTAACGATTCATTTGTGTGTGTATATCATATATTACTATTATTACTTTTTACTATTCACTATATATCATAATATATTACTCTATCTCTTATATATCTTACTCTCTTCATTCTATTCTATATCCTATACTATATATTTCTAGTATATATCTATTACTTCTATATATTTCTTATCATATTCTATATATATATATTTATATATATATATATATATACTCATCATCCATCATCATCATCATCATCATTCATCATCATCATCATCATCATCATCAAATCATCATCATCATCATCCATTCATCATCATCATCATCAATCAATCATGCATCATCATCATCATCATCATCTCATCATCATCATCAACATCATCATTTCATCATCATCATCCATCATCCATCCATCTATCAATCATCATCATCACCTACATTCCAATCATCATCAATCATCATCATCATCATCTAACTCTATTAATGAAAATTATCAATCACCTCATCATCATTTTCATCACTCATCATCACTCATTTCACTCATCGTCATTCATCATCATCACTTTCCACTCCATCATCATCATCAATCATCATCATCCATCAATCATTCATCATCATCATCATCACACATCTTCTCTCGTGACATTTCCCATCATCATCATCATCATCACTCATCATCATCATCTATCATCATCATCATCATTCATTCTCTCTCTCTCACTCTCATCATCATCATCATATCCATTCATCATCAATCACTTGCATCACCTTCATCATCCTCATCATTTTCCATCATCATCATACATCATCATCATATCATCAATCATCATCCATCACTCATCATCATCATCATCATCATCATGCCGGTTCCAAGCCCGGATAATGATCATTTTACCAGTAATTTAATCCATCATCATCATCATCATCGATCATCATCAACATCATGCATCATCATCATCAATCATATCATCCATCATCCATCATCATCATCATTCATTATTATTCATTCATCATCATCAATTTCATCATCATCATCATCACTCATCATCATCCTCACTCATCATTCCATCATCACAATCCAATCATCATATCATCATCAATCAATCATCATCATCATCCTGCGTAAAGCTGCATATCATCATCATCCTCATCATCATGCATCATCATCATACATTCATCATCATCATCATCATCATCATCATGCATCGCATCATCATTAGATCATCATCATCATCATCATCAATCATCATCATACCATCATGTCATCAAGACATCATCAAATCATCATCCATCATCATCATTGCACAATCTCCTCCCCAAGACCTGGGAATAAGATGAAGCAACATGCACTTGAAACATGAATAGTAGTAGAAGAATATGACGCGTTATAGTCCATAAAAGAATCCGCAGCCTACTCATCGGCTCCTTTTATACCTTTTTGGTGAGAAACTCGGTCCGGGCAGTCGAGAAAATCCACCTAGACGCTTCACGCCTCCACTGAACTCGCGGCGAACGCCTCACTATTTGCACTCTCGGCAATGTGGGCGTTCATTTCCCTTGGCACAATGGCCCACAACCATACCACCGCTCACACTCCACCCTCCTGCGCATTCACTCTATTATGTTACCGGCACTTTTTCTCGCTCACTGCCGAAACTCACATTTCTCTTCTCTTCCGGTTTTCTTCTAATTCCCGTAAACTCCAAAGCTTTTTTCTTCGGCTCTTCCAGCCGGTCGATCCCAGCACACTCACCACTTCATACATCCGCTTAACCAGAGATGGGCATCGTTACTTTCCCTTTCCATATTTCTGACTGAACCATCTCAACATACTTTCTATATTTCATTTATCCACACTTTCTTCACACCACAATAACTCTAATCTTAATAGTTCATCGCGCATTCTCTGTTATATCAATTCTCACCCTAACAGATCGCTATCATTATCTCGTCACCCTAATTGATTGTCGCCTGCATCTGACACATTGTACTTTAAGATATTAACTACACCCTTTTTCTCTCCTAAGACTGTCCATCTGCACTACTATACATTAACAGCAGGCTAACAACATACCCTCATGCAAGACCCTAGCCCCCTCAAACATTCCTTTACATCCACCAACATTTAATTGCACCAGCCACGTATCCGCTACATTCACTGCTGCTTCTGCATCCATTACTCCTACACTCATAACTTTCTACTACACTCGCATCATTCGCTATTCCTTTCTCAAATCCAACATACTACTCCCAAATATGTTAAACTCCGAACAACTTGTTCCAGCTCGCTACTGCCTCCATCCTTTACCACATACACTTCACATCAACCGAGGACTGTCCTCTCACAAACTCACAACATAACTTTACTCTTATCTATTTTTTTTTACTTTCAAAATTCCCTCCTTTTACCACCCTAACAAATCTGCTCTACCAATCACTTCTCAAACTCTCGTCCAGATTCTGTCACACAAACCAAATCATCGTCATAATAATAGGTAAGGCACCCTCCAACTCTCTTCCATTTCCATCATTCTAACACATTTCCTGCCACCCCCAACTTCTAATTCCTTTCATAACCCCCTAACGCAACATATCAGAATTGAAATAACCAAGGCAGACATAACCTCATCCAGAACCATCCTCACTCCGCTATTATATTAAACTCAATCACCTCATTCGAACTCCATCTTATTCTTTACAACACAGCTTCCACTATGTCTTACATAGTGTTTGATTACCACTCATTAAGCTTACCGCACCTCGCACCAATATATTCACTAACACCTGTCACAGGAGCTTCCTATTAATCACTATCATATGCCTGTTGCAAATCCATAAAACCTAAATACAATTTATTCTTCTTCTCCCTCATTTTCTCAATCATTTGTTTCCATGTAAAGATTTGATCCACACATCCTCTACCACTTCTAAACGCACCTTGTTCTTCACCAATCAGCCCTCAGTCACTTGATGCACTCTTTCGACCAAAATACCAGCATATATCTTCCCTACAAACATCGCAAATAAACTATATTCCCCTATAATTCTCTAACAGTTAGACCCTTAGTCCCGTATCCCTTATAAATAAGTACAATTTCCGCTCCCTCCAATCCCTCGGAACTATACCCTCCATAAACGCTTTGTTACACAACTTCCAAATCCAATCAATCACCATCTCGCCTTTGTTTTTGATCATTTCACCAGTAATTTAATCTATACCTGCAGATTTACAATTCTTCAATTTTATCACTCTACCCATTACCTCCTCCTTAGTAATGAACTCGTCCCCAAAATACCTATTCCTTCTTGCACCATCAAACCCACAAACATTCACTATCACCTCTTAATTACTGTCAATTTTATGTAGATTTTCGAAGTGTTCCCTCCATACCCCTCACATCCATTTCATCTGTTACGAAAGCACCATCCCTATTCATTGTTCTAAGCAGATTCCCCTTATTCTCATTCTTAACCTTTCGCGCTTCCTTTCAGAAGAGCTTCCTATTCCCTTGTAAGTCCCCATTCATCCTCCTTCCAAACTGTTCATTTACCTCTTTTTTCCTCTTACGTATGCACCTTTTAGTATTTCTTTTCTTCCTTATATAACACAATGTTACAAAAAAAAACCTTGTTTTTTGTTTGTTCTGATTTTTTTATTGTTTTTTATTCAGTTTTTTGTGTAGATTCCGAATATGTTTCTAGTTTTTCTCTAGCATCGACTGTTTTTGTGTTACGACGGCAGGAAGTATTTATTGGCATCCCATTTTGTATGGTGGTTACCGTTACAAAAAAAAAATTTTTTTTTGTCTGTTCTGATTTTTTTAATTGTTTTTTATTCAGATTTTTTTTTATTCCAGGATTAAATTGTTTTTAGTTTTTCTCTAACATCGACCGTTTTTGTGTTACGACGGCAGGAAGTATTTATTGGCATTTCATTTTACAAAAAAAAAAATTTTTTTGTTTCTTCTGATTTTTTTATTGCTTTTATTCCGTTTTTTATGCAGATTCCAAATATGTTTTTAGTTTTTCTCTCGCATCGACCGTTTTTGTGTTACGACCGGCAGGAAGTATTTACCAACTAACAAAATGAAGATGCAATGAAAGCTTTTCTGCCGTGCGTAAGCAACAAAAACGGTCGATGTTAAGAAAAACCTAAAAACATAAATTTAGGTGAATCTGCATAAAAAACTGAATAAAACCATAAAAAAATCAGAACAAACAAAAAAAAAATTTTTTTTGTAACATTGTGTAATTCTAGACATCTTTCTTTTGAAACCTCATTGGCTTTTAGTACATTCGATCACGCTTCTCTTTTACTTTTAACCGCTTGCATCACCTCTTCATCATCCACCACTTGCAGAAGAGAGAGAGAGAGAGGAGAGAGAGAGAGAGGAGAGGAGAGAGAAGGAGAGAGAGAGAGAGAGAGAAGAGAGTCAAGAGAGAGTAGAGAGAGAAGAGAAGAGAGAGAGAGAGAGGAGAGAGAAGAGAGAGAGAGAAGGAGAGAAGAGAGGCAAAGCAGAAGAGAGAGGAGTCGAATAGAGCGAAGAGAAGAGGGTAGAAGGGACAGTGGTAAGGGAGGAGAGAGGGGACTAGTAGGATGGACAGAAAGATGAGGGAAAGAGAGGGATGATGAGGGGGTAGTAGAAGGGGAGGAGGAGGAGTAGGGTGGTGGGAGTCAGGGAGCTCCAGTGTTGTCGAGAGAGTACGAGGAAGGGTAGAAAGGAGAGGGGGGGGACGGAGGGGAGGAAAGAGGAGAAGGGAGAGAGAGAGAGATGGCAGAGAAGAAGAGAAGGGAGGAGAGGGGAGAAAGGGAGAGGAAGAGGGACCGAAAGAGGGAGAGGGCGCGGGTGGGCAGGAGAAGAGGAGGGAAGGGAGAAATCCCAGGCATTTATTTCAGAGATGAGGAGGAGGGGAGAAGGAGGGGGGAAACAGGGATGGAGTGTAAGGGTTGGGGGAGGGGAGAGGAGAAGAGGAGGAGGGGGGTGAGGTAGGGGAGTGTTAGAAGAGAGGAGTCGCGAGGTAGGATAGGGTTGAGGGTAGAGGGGAGGTGAGGGGAGAGGAGGAGCGGGTCGGTGGAGGGAGAGGAGTGAGAGGGAAAGGAGAGGATTGTGGAGGGAGTAAGGACAGGGGGAGAGGAGGAGAGGGAGGGGGATGGAGGGGAAAGGAAAGCAAAATAGAAGAAAAGAAGAAGATAGGAGCATAGAGGTAGTC
>JABUQX010107112.1:0-15000 GCA_015478945.1 Trachelipus rathkii
TCCCTCTTCCTCTTAAATTTGCATTAATCTTTTTCTCTATCTTCTTCTACCTCTTCATTATTCAACAGTACTTGCTAACTATTTATTATAATTATCACATCTATTATTATAATTACTTATTTTATATTATTACTTTATTAATTATTATTATTTGGTCATTATCGTTAATTATTCTATTTCATTATTATTATTTACTTATTATTACTTTCACTGTCCATTTATTTCTATTATTTATTATTCATATTATTATTTATCTATTCTCACACTCATACTGTTAGCTTTTCATTTAATTTAGGCATAAAACCTATACTATTATTATTACTTGTTATTCATTATCTCGTTCCGTTATTTCTACTAATAATAGCAACTAGTGCCATACTTATTATTATTATCATCTTTATTATTGGTATCCATTTATTAATTATATGTATTATTATTTTATTATTTATTTAATTAGTTATTATTATTATTTCATTTTAACATCTTTGTATTTAATTTATATTTTTATTTTTATAATTATTATTTTTATAATTATTATTATTGTTATTATTTTATTATTATTATGGCTTTTTCCTCTTTTTCTCTTTCCTTATTTTATTATTATTATTATATTATCTATTATTATTATTATTATTATTATTATTATTATTATTATTATTTATTATTATTATTATTGTTATGGTTTATTTGTTTATTATTACATTTTTATACTTATTGTTATTAATTAATTCGGGTCTCAAAAGGACACGACACTGTGTTGCAATTAGTAGACTCCTTTCAGAATACTAGGGAAATTATTTTGTTATTATAATTAATTGCTATAACTAGTATGTGTATATATTGTAACTATGTAAATCAATGTCAATTTTCTTATCTGAAATTAAGTTTATCAATCAAATTGAATTGAAATTATTATTATTTATTAATTATTATTATTATTATTATTATTCATTATTTTATCTATTATTTATTATTAATTAATTATTATTATTATTATTATTATTTATTATTATTATTAATTTATCGTTTATTAATTTTATTATTTATTATTATTATTATTTTTATTACTAATTATTTATATATTATTATTATTATTGCTTGCTCCTTTACTTATTTATTTACTTTATTATATATGGGCTCAATGCGACGAAAACGTCCCCCTAGTAGCCTTTTCTCATCATATGTACATATCCTTTGTATTAATCATCAATGTGGTTAACCTAAAATTTAGTATGTAGTTTTAGAAAAGAAAATAAAATATTACTTCGAATGATATTGTGATATATTTATAAGTGTTTATTTTATTTTATTCTATTATATTTTTATTATCATTATTGATTATTATTATTAATTATTATTATTTTGATATATTTATATATGTATTATTTATCTCTATTAGTCCACTACTCTCATTTAGTGTATTGTATTGAGTAATTAGCGAAGCTGGTAATAGGAGAAATTTATTTTACTCTGAAAAATCATATATATGTATAAATTTATATACGTATTTAAAATACATTAAAATCTGTTAACCATTAAAAATTAATAATCATTAAAGTATTATATTGTATAGATAATACTCGTTATTTAACTGATAGTATGTACAATTTCATGTAACATGACAGTTATAGTTTGTATGTTATTTTTAATGTTGCAGTTTGTTAGTGTTAATTTTTCAATTAGGAGTTTTCAAAAATTATTCACTCTCTCATATGTTAATTATTTTAATTAATATGTGCTTAGTGTCATAAAATATATATGATGTAATTGCTTAATTTTTAATTAATATTACTTTTACAGTAATTTTTGAAGTAGATATTTTAGAATACTTCGTTATAGTATCACTTAATATTCTACTTTTTTATCTATATTTAATTACTTATTTTATTATATCGGAGTTTTAATTTAATATTTGATAAAATTCTGCAATTTAATATTATATGTTATATATCATTAACTCCATTCTATAGATATCGATATACCATTAGATGTAATATATTATGTAATTTAATCAATTTTTATTTTGTTTAAATTTCAATACTTTTTTTTTATAATAATAAATGCCCTCCACTTGGCACTTCAATGTTCTTTTAATAAATGTCAAAAAATAAGTTGTTTTTAGTCCTTTCTCTTTCTGTGACCTAATGCTAGTACATCTAAAGGAAGAGTTTTATTTGGGAAACTATTATTATTATGTTTATTTATAATTCATAAACTTATATTTTAAATCTATTATTATTATTATAATTTAATTCAATTATTAATATGTCTTAATTATTATATAAGATGTCTTACTTTTTTATTTAAATCTATTATATTTTATAAAAATTAGCTTACTATTTTTCTTATTATTATGTGAGTGTGAATCTATAATAAATTTCAATTTTAAGTGAGTGTGAGTGTAATAATTATATATATAGTTTGCATTTTGTTCAATTAATTATAGATGTTATTAATAATTATTGTAATATGATTAGAGTGTTTTATTAACCATTATTAATTTGTAGAATAATAATTCAGTTATAATTATGATTATTAATTTTTATCTAATTTACATCCCATTGTTATATTTTATATTATGTATTGAATATCATATTATGTACTTTAATTATTATTATTATTAATTATTAATTACTTCCTCATATATGTTTAGTTTCATAGTAGGGATTTTCTTAATTTCATTTTGTAAAGATGTAATTGTTTCTTGTTATTGAAAAAAAGAAAAACAATAGAAGAATATGACGCAATCACACATGTGTTTCTTTTTCTTTTCGTGTTTTTTTTTCCTTTGCGAAAAGCTAAGAAATGCAAAATAAAATTTTGCTGATATGTTTTGATTTATATTTTAAAAACATTTGTAAGATAAAGTGTATATAATAATATTATATATAAAATTAGTTTATAAATATTTTTATTAATCATTAAATTAATTTAAGAAAAATAAATTTTATATGTTTTTGAGTAGATAAAATTTTATAATATATTGTATAATATAATATATATTATATATATATAATTATAATAGTATATATAATTAATAATTAATATAAATTATATTTAATATATATATATTATATAATATATATATAATATAAATATATAAATTAAAAAATATAATATAAAAATAATGGTATTATATGTAATAATGTTTATGTGTATGGTAATATACATATTTTTGAACACAAGACTATTCATAAATATTTGAGAGTTGGTGTAGAGAAAGATGGTGTCGAAGTGTTGTTGGTGATAGAGATGTTGAAGTATGTGGTGGATGTTTAATCTGACCGACGCGGAGTCCAGTGTTTCGAACATCCCGCTGATGGAAAGTAAAATTTCCTTTGACTCAAAGGAAATTTTACTTTCTTTGGGATAGATTTCTTTTCCAACAATCAGATATTATTGTTGTTTAATGGTTTAAGTTAGAGAAAGGAAAAAGGAGCAAGTGAGTAAGAATTAAGAGTAAGTTAAGTGAACATGGTTATATGGAAAAGTATGTCGAGAGCACTTGCAAATAAGTCACTTGAATGTGAACAACATGGAATTGAGTAAATTTGGAAGCAAATAAAGTAAGCGTTTGTTAGTAGTGCAAGAAAAGTATGTGAGTGTGCTAAAGTAAAATGAATATCAATATAGTGAGTGGTGGATATGATGAGGTGATGCAAGCGGTAAAAAAACAAACAAAAAAAACATCAAAAAACAAGTGTGATTGAATGTGCTAAAATCCAAATATGAGGTTTCGAACGAAAGTTAAATGGAAATCTATAGGGGAAAAAACAGGAAGACTAAAAGTTTCATATGGTAGGAGAAAAAAAAGGTATATAAAGAGTTTGGAAGGAGGATGAACGGGGATTTACAAAGAAATAGGAAGTTGTTTAGGAAGAAAGTGCGAAAGGTTAAGAAAGAGGGAATAAGGGGAATCTTCATAGAATAATGAACAGGGATAGTGCTTTCATAACTGATGAAATAGAAGAGTGTGGAGGGAGAATTTCGAAAATCTTCATGACAACTGCAGTGACGAAGAAGTGATAATGAATGTGAGTGGGTTTGATGGTGTTAGAAAAAGGTATTTTGAAGATGAGGTAATTAGTAGGGAAGAGGTATTAGGTAGAGTGAGAAAGTTGAAGAATTGTAAATCAGCAGGTATAGATGAAATTCCTGGTGAAATGAACCAAAATGGAGGTGATAAGGGGAAATGTAGAATCTATAGGGGAATTAGTTTGAGTATTGTAAGGAAGATATATGCAGGTATTTTATTTTGGTTAAAAGAGTGTGTCGTGTGACTGAGGGGCTGATTGTTGAAGAACTTGGTTCATTTAGAAGTGGTAGAGGATGTGGAGATCAAGTATTTATACTGAAGCAAATAAGAGAGAAAATTAAAGAGAATGAAACAAACTGTATTTAGGATTTGTGAACTTACAACAGGGGTATGACAGGATTAAAAAGGAAGCTCTGTGACTGGTGTTAATGATATATGGTGTTGGTGGTAGACTTCTGAATGGAATCAAAAGTATTTATGTTGATAGTGAAGCGCGGGTAAGAATAAATGGAGTGGAGAGTGAATGGTTAAATATTAATAGCGGAGTGAGGCAGGGATGTATTATGTCTCGGTAGCTATTTAATCTGTATATGGATGGAGTAATGAAAGTAGGGGTAGTAAGGAAGGATGTTACACTAATAGAGAATGGAGGGTGCCTTGCCTATTATACGAAAATGATTTGGTTTTATGTAGCAAATCTGAAAGGGTTTGGCAGAGTGTGTAAAAGGATGGATTTGAAAGCAAATGTAGATAAGAGCAAGGTGATGGTGGTGGGTGAAGAGAAACCACAGTGTGAAATAATGTTAGACGGTAAGCAACTGGAACAAGGGAACGAATGATGCAGAGTGTAGTAGGAAAGTTATGAGAGGTAGGAAGATGGCTGGTGTTATTATATCTTTGGTGAATGCAAGGGAACTAAGTCTTGAGTGCGCTAGGGTTCTGCATGAGGTTCTGGTTCTGAGGTGTTCCACTGATAGTCTTGGTCAGGTTCTTGGACTTCGAGGATAATAATTTTAATCAGCATATCCTGCCTAATGGGTCTAATGGTATTCGTTCTTTGGACCCATGAATATCCTCCAAGTATATTTGAAGGCTTTTTTTACGTATCAAGTGGTCCCCGACCTGTCTGAAGATTTATAAAATGATCTTCCACTGTGGTTGTTGCACATGGACTGATGCATGGTCTCCTGGAATTGTCTCTGTCTTTGTCTTGGATCCCTATAACGTAGAACTACTCTAGAAGTTGTTACATGTGAGAAAAAGAATATTCTTCCGAGTTCGACTAATAAAGTTACAATTTGAACACATTCATTATGTGTTAAATGAATTTAATCACGCCCCATAATTATTAAGATACTGTTCACAATTTGTCTACCTTTAGGAATTCGCCAAGACTCAACATAACTATGGTGTTTCATTATTTTTCTTGATTTGTCATTTCTCCCATTTTGCGTTAATGATATCTTACAATCATCCCTTAGTATTGTAAACTGTGTATTATGCATTTTCTTGAAAACATTATAAACTCCCAACCCCATATTACAACATGGACTTTTATTTTAATCAACTAAAAATATTTTACATATATGTCACATAGTTCAAACCCTCAGCAGATCATAAAAATCCGTAAAAGTCCTTTATAATTAAATTACATAAAGGCATATCTCAACATTACCCTCTTTCTGGGTTTAAGACTATCAATGTTACCCATCTTTCTGGGTTTAAGACTAGATTTTTTACCGTTCAAGAAACAAGTTTTGTTCCTGCTAAGTTTAGCAATTTTATCAAACAACTCTTTCTTTTTTTTTTTTTTTTTGTCAGTCATGGGGATAATGAAATCTTACTTAAAATCTGGTTTTCAAGCTAGAAGCTTAGCTCTGGCTCGACTGATCTCTGATCATATGCGGTCCCAATAGGATTATCATCACCTTCCTATGGAGTCTAGAATAATATACTATATATGATATATATATTATATAATATATTATATATATATATATTATATTATATATTATAATATATATATATATATAATATATTATATAAAAATTATAGTATAACAGAAATTATATTATATATATATATATATATATATTATATATTAGATATATATATATATATATATATATATATAGTATATAATATATATAAAGGGTGGTTAAATTGTATGGGCCGATGCTGAATGTGAACCACACCTAAAAATCAAAATGACTCACTCATTCAAATTTTATTTGAGAACATTTTTAACAAATTTCAGACTTACTCAATTTGAACATGGAAAAGATACAGCAATGGAGGCTAACGTGTTAAAGTTATTCAGCTATTATAGCAAAATGGGCGTTCAATATCAAAATGCATAACGTCGGTCAGCTATCGTAAGCGATATTTTTTGGTCAATTTAATCGTCCAAATGTGCGTACAATACGGAAAATCGTGTAAAAAATTTGAGCAAACGGTCTGTTGAAGATTTGCAACAGAACAGTGCATTCGTCGCTCGTGCCTGGTACTAGGTGGCAGAAATATTGCTGCTGTTCGCGATAGTGTGGCTGAGGAGCCATGCCACTTCAACTCGTCGTCGTGCCTATTCAATTGACTATCTCTTCCACGACTTTCGTCGTTGATAGAACATTAATGCATAAGACTTGCATTTAAACGCCTTACGGTAGACAATTGACTTCAAGAACAATGCCTCTTGACATTACAAAAGCTCGTCAATGGTCAGAAATGGTGGCAAGTAAATATGGCAACAGTGGATGAATCAATTTTCAAGAATCATCTTCAGTGATGAGGCACATTTATCACCTCACTGGATTCGTCAATAAGCAGAATTGCCGCATTTGGGCGAAATGATAATCCAAGAGTGATTGTCGAAAAAACAATGCACCCACAAAGAGTGACAGTTTGGTGCGGTTTATGGGCTGGCGGCTTCATCGGACGTATTTTTTTTCCAAAAATGATGGCCCGGTCAGCAGTTAACTGTGAATAAGGTGTGTTCGCTATCATCGAGTGAAACCTGAACTTTTTATGGCACGAATTGGATAGGTATGGATGTGGACGATATGTGGTTTCACAGGAACGGTGGCCACTATCCATACGCTAAACGAAACAATGGCATTCTTTTTTGCGCGACAAATTCAAATGGCCGTTATATAATCTCACGTGGTGGGATGTCATTGGTCGCCCAAGATCATGGATTTGACACCGTTGGAGCTTCTTAATTTTGTGGTTTTTGAAAAGTAAAGCGTGTCACGGTCGATTAAGCAGCAACAATTCAAGAGCTTAAAGGATTGAGATAATTCCGGCACATTAAATTTAAAAAGGATAGACCTCAATATATAAATTTGCTCGCGTCCACGAAATATTTGCCATTCGGATGGAGGTGTCGCCGAGGTCGCGTTGCAGGTCATTTGCCGATATTTTTGTTCAATACATAATTGAATCATACATATTTAAATCATATATTAAAAAAATATGACAATAAATTCCTAAGTATATATTGTGTTCTAATTTTAATGATTTTTCAAGAACTAATTTTAAATCTACATAAAATAAATTATTTGTATATTTTAATAATAATATATAATAATGATATAATATATAACTATCTATATATATATATATATATATATTATATTAATATATTATATAAAATATAGTATAATTTATAATATTTTATATATTATTTATTTATATATATTAATATATATATATTAGAAAAAAAAAAATTTTTTTAAACGAGCGAATTCCTTTGTATACGTCTTTCAACCTTTTAAAAAAATGCTAATATAATAATTATATATATATAATATGTTATTATATAATATATCATAATATACATATAATAATAAATATATATATATATTTTAATATAATATATATATATTTATATAAGCTATAAAAGAGGAGAGGAGAGGAGAGAGAGGAGAGATGTAAAAAATATTTTTCTTAATAGTCTTTTTCAAAAAAAAAAAAAAAAAAAAACAAGCGATTTTTATTTTTCTTCAGATTTTATACAGTGAATCTTATATATTATGAAGATGTTATTTAAGTTTCAGAAGAAATTTTATTACTAATAACTACTTGACAATAATTTTTATACCAATAAATTGTTACTTTATAAATCTAGAGGATTTAATATGGTTATTTATTAGTTAGATACAATCGTAACAATTTTATTATCATATTGTTACAACAATACGAGAGTAACAAATAACATAAAATTCCAATTCGTAAGCGTCTCGCTTTACTATTATTGGCATTGTCTGTCTCTGATCATGAAATGATTTCCGCGACTACAAGATTGACTATCATTCTTAATGAAAATTCTTTATATTTGGTGATAATCTTTCTTAAAAAAATATTATTTAGAACTAAAAAAAACAATTTCAGCCGGATTAACAAGTTAATTTTACGTTAAGATTATAAGAAAACAAAAACTACTTCATTCTTCTCAAGATCTTCGTTCGTTATCTTCTTCATTAAAAGAGATATAAACCAGCTCTAAAAAACTCTAAGAACGCAATAAAAGTTAAAAAAAAAACTAGTTTACAATATATTATATATAAATATATATATATAATAATATTATATATATATATATATATGATATATATATATATATTATATAAGTATATATTTATATATCTATAGTATATTATATGAATATATAAATATATAGATATATAGTATAATATATATATATATATTATAATATATACTATATATAATATAATAAGAAAAAATAACATTATTATACTAAGTTTATAAAACTTATTAAAGGAGGTTTTCGTGGACGTGAGATCGCCCACTTCATTTTAATTACCTGAATGAAGTGGAACATGCACGTCACGAAACGTCCTTTAAGTAAGTTAACCTCTGTACGTCGGACGCGACGCAGAAATACAGCTTTTTTCTCAAAAAGTATAAGCAGATTATATTGCTTCAAACTTGGATATTAATCTTATATGGGATAAGCTCGACGCGTGTAAACTTTCAAAAGTCTGTAGGATGTATATATAGGGGCGGTGACCCCCGAGGCTAGTGGACGCCGATACTATTGCGCTTTACGCCTTGTGGCTGCTTCTGACCGAGCCAATTAGGCTAAAATACAGCCGTTCGGTTCGAGCATGATGACGTAATCTCGTCGCAGAGAGCGCGCGAGCGCAAGAAGCGCGCACGCGCCACATACCACATACACATACACATTAATTATAGATACTTTACTTAAGTCGAAGAAGTGATCCCGAAGGGGATCACTTCTGATTGTTTTTAACCCTTTTGCGCCTGCTTCAGCGACTCCGAGTCCGCACTGCACTGCTTATATGCTCCGCCACGCCCCGGCCCCGCACCGCAACCGCACCACCGCGCCTCATGCTCACATATACTACATAAGTTAGAAGGGGTTTTTAAAATCCGTAAAAAAAATAATGGATGAATTTAAAAAAATTTATTTGGAAGGTTTTTGGGGGGGGGGGGGTTTTTTTTGGGCGGGGTTAGAAATGGGGGGTACCCTAGTCATGGACGATGTTACGTCCCAAGGGTCCCCCCGTAAGGGTGTTGCTTCCATTAAAAAACAAAAAAAAATAAAAAAAAATTTAATTGATCGTATACAGGCTGAAATTTGGGGTGAGAGGATTCAGAGTTGAGATTCTAGAAAGACTTGGTATACGATTCGGAGCAGTTGGCTCCGGCAGCCGGTGGCTGGAAGCACTGCGGTGCCGAGTTTAATAAACAATAAGTCGTAATAACAACAATACCAGTGCTGGCTTAATAATGTTATATCGGATCTGTTAGATTTTCGAAAAATAATGGTTTCAGACCCATCAAGAAAAAAAAAAAATTCTTAACAACTTTTTCATGTTGATAAACTTACAATTTAACCGTATTTTTAAACCCACTTAACTAAAGCAGAAGATCACTAAAATCAACCACTACCAATCCACCCTCCCTGACATATCTGTGATCTTATTGATACATTGATTAAAGGTCAAATTTTTACTAAAATTTTCAGGTTTTAATACCCTAAAGCAGTAAAATACTAAATCAAGCGCCAGACATCGCTCACTGTCAGTCTTGAACTAATGAATTAAGGATCTAAATATTTTACTACAAAATTGTAAAGTTTTACATATCCTAAAGCATGTAAATACTAAATAAACCAACTACCCCACCCCACCCCACCCAACATCTATGGATCTATTGATCTATTGATTAGGTCCAAATGTTTTACTATAAAATTGTATCGTTTTACAAACCCTAAAAGCAGTAAATCACTAAATAAAACCACTATCCAACACGGCATACATCACCTTCCTGGCCATCCTTAATCTATTGATCTATTGATTCTAGTTGATTCAAGTCACATTTTCGAGTATCATTTTGGATTAAACATATAAAACATAAAAATCAAGTTCTTTATACAAAGGTCAATCAATATAATATATTGTTTGACGCGTAACAAAGTTTTCACATTAATAAACGTTTACTTAGCATCATCTGAACATATGAATATAATGCACAGCGACGACAAACTTAGCACATTTTAAACAGGAATAAACTGTAAACGTTACAAAGTTACTACACTTAAACAACACGTAATATGTAACTACATAGCACACAAAAGAGTGATCACTATTCACCAAACTTTTATCAAGAATATCTCTAAATATTAACAATGTTAATTTACATTACACATGGTAATATTTAACAAAAATTTATCACAAATAACATTGGTTAACTATCATAACAGACCAATGAGTATACTCTATCACGTAACAAAAGTTTTCACTTAACTAAAGCTAACATATGCAATCAAACTGAACTACGAAAATATGTACAACAACAAAACCTAACACATCTTATTCTTGAGCAGGAATAAGCAGTCAACATTAACAAAAGTACACCAACCTTAACACCAGTAAAGTAACTAACATAGCAAGACATAGCAAGGCAAATTACGTAATCCTATGTTCTTACTTTGTCAGCATATTCTAACCATAAAGACGTTTTAAATTTACACTAAATGGTAATATTTAACTAAGAATATTTTATCACAACATTTGAGTTATTATCATACAGAGGCAACGGAAAGTTTTGCTATACGTAAAATGAGTTTCCACTATCAATTAAAGCTAACATATCGTTACACAGAAACTTAAAGAAAAATAAATTGTACAAAGAAAAACACTATCACATCTTATGAACATAAACGAATAAAACTGTTAACCTTAACAAGAGTTCCAACTTACACTATGTAAAGCACTAACATGGTATGCAAAACTAACCTAATCTTACTTTTTCAAACATAATATCTCTAAACATATTAACGTTAATAAGCTTAGCACACTGGACACCACGTTTTTTAACAACTCTAATCATAACCTTGTCCGATTATCATACTGAACAACAAATATACTCTACATAATAAAGTTTCCACATAAATAAAACTAACATAGCGTACAATTATGAAACTAAGAAAATAAATGTACAAAGACAAACTATTACCACTGCCCCTTATGCAAAATTAAACTGTTAACATTAACTATGTTACACACTCATTTTTTGTAAAAAGGCAAAAGCAACTAACTGGTATGCAAAACGTTAACCTAATCTTACTTTAACTTTTTTTTCAAGCAATATCTCTAACTATTAACGTTTAATAATCTTACACTGACACAGTACCATTTAACTAAAATTTATCACAGGATTGTGTTATTATCGTACTTTCATCAAATATATTTGAGGTAATAATTATTCCAAATCGGGAAAATTACATAGTGGAAACATGAACTAAGAAAATAATGTACAAAGACAAATCCAACACAACTTACACACACGAATAAAAATGTAAATACAAAGTTCCACTGAGTTCTTTATATACTAACGCAGCGAATATATGCTAACATAACATTGTTCCACTTAATAAAGCTAACATAGCATCATATGAACTAGGAAAATAAAGTACACAATGACAAACCTAACAACAACTTACCCATTAATAAACATGTTAACATTAAACAATAAGTTCCACACACTTAACACCAGTAAAGTAACTAACTTTACATATAAAACGTAACCTATTCATACTTTTTCCCAAGCATATCTCTAACATATTATAGTTAATCTTACACATTAACAAAGTAACATTTATCAAAAAATGTATCATAACCATGAATAATTATCATAATACATAATGAGTAAAGACGAATAAAAATAAAAAGTTTTTAGGCTTATCTCTTTTTCAGACTCCGGCCTCCTTTCAGGAAAAATACCAAACTCTAAACTAAACATCGAAAACAATCGATTTTCGCTTTAACGGACATTTCTTGCATACAGTTGTTAGCCATACTTATTATATTTGGACCCTCAATGACGCAGGAATAAAGCAATGTAGCCAGTCGCCACTTCGTTACGATTTAAATTATAATATGACACATCGTTGGAAATAACGAAACACCTCGTGAAGATATCAACAACAACGCGTAAGAGAGCAGGGACATGTCATCGTATCAACACTCGCCGAAGAAAACTTCCTACTGAGAAAACTAGTTTGTATAAATCCCATACTTAAATTAGTAATGAGATTCCTTTTTCTTTCACACCAATCAGGAAGAAAGTAAACAACAAGAAAATACGACGTACGAATGAAAACGGCATATTCAAGTTGTTCAAAAGGGTATATTTTCTCGTTCGACAACAACAACAAAAAACAATAACAGTAGTAAAAGATAAGTTTCTTTATTAATCAATATATCTAAAAACTGTAAACATTGATTTTCACATTATAAAGCTACATAGCAATTACAGACTAAGAAAATTATGTCAACGACGAATCTAACGACAAACTTAAGAAGCACCCGAATAATACTGCTTGTTAACAATTAACAAGTTCACACTTAAACACCTGTAAAGTAACTGAAATTTGCATACAAAACGTACCTATTCATATTTTTACAAACATATCTCTAACATATTACATTAATTTTACATTGACACAGTAATATTTAACAAGAATTTATCATAACCTTTGTTTAATTATCATACAGCAGAGCAGCGAAAGTATGCTAACGTAACAAAGTTTCCTCCACATTAATAAAGCTAACATAACATAAACCTGAATAAGGGGAAGATCATGGAAGATGTAACAACGAAAACCTAAACACACCTTTACGTACGATAAAATAAACATACATTAACAAACTTCCTTCGCTCTTAACAGCAGTAAAGTCCTACAACAATCGTACAAACTAACCATTTCACTAACTTTTTTCAAAGCACTATCTCTACGCAATCAAATGTTAATTTTACATTAACATCGTAAGAATATTTTTAACAAAAGTTTCGGCATAAAACTGTCCTATCATCATACTGACAAGAATTATCAATTGCTAACTGTAACAAATGTTTTAACATCAATTGCTAATATTTAACAAAAAAAAATCATCATAACTCGTCTAAATATCATAATCCCGAGCGAATAATTGCAAACATAACAAAGTTTTAACACATACATAACATAAAAATAACAAAATTTTATCCTGACATAACTAAAAATAAGTTCTTTGAATAAAATTCACAGTAAACCGTAATAGTTTTACCGATTTTAAAGCGTAAATAGTAAATCAGTAAATCAAACACCATCGCCTGCAGTCCCTATCCATCCCCGCCTGTGGATCTATTGAACTATTTGATTCATCAAGTCATATTTCGAGTATCATTTTTGGTAAACATAACATTGTCTAGTCTCTTTATAATGCTAGACTCTTTTTAGAAATCAAATGCTAGACTCTATCAAAAGTTTCCGATTTGATCATTGACAAGGACAACAAAAGATTTACCAAAAATAAGGAACAGAAAAGGACGAAGGGTTACTTGCTTTGTATAGAGATGGAGCTCTTCCGTGCTCTTCCTTCAATGAAACATGCATCACATTTCAAGATTGGCTCTATTCATACTGTGCTATGGCTTTTCTTCTTATCAGTCAACCCACTCTGCAATTTCTCTCTAGCCGTCTAGTGTTCCATCACTCTCTTTAATACTATCGTTTATTAGATAGTATTATGCTCTCTATACTCACATGTTTCTCTCCTCAAAAAGAGAGACATGCTCTCTCTATATTCATATGTCTCTCTCTTTGAGGAGAGTTGGTATGACGCGTCCTCAGAAGGTTCTCCTCCTTTTTTTCTGGTTAGCTTTCTAACCCCAGATTTAACCGCTATTCTCATTCTTTCGTGGAGTCCACTGGTAAAGTCTGGAACTCAATTTCTACGCTTTTAGGAAAATAATAAATGTTTCCTTATAAAGGAACCATATTTGTGATAATTGAAACATCCAAAAAATAATTATTTTACATTCAAATAAAACGAAAGAAGAAATATTCACCACATAGGCTACAAATAGGCTACAAATAGGTTACAAATAGGCTATAAATAGGCTACAAATAGGCTACAAATAGGTTACAAATAGGCTACAAATAGGCTACAAATAGGCTACAAATAGGCTACAAATAGGCTACAAATAAGCTACAAAATAGGCTGCAAATAGGCTTCATGCTAATTTATAATCAAGCGTAAAATATTATTTCTCAAGTTAGCAAAGCCTCCAGCTTTATAAAGTAAGTCAAATTAAATTCAGCGGTAAAAACAGAACACAGCAAAGCATAAAAATGGAAACAAATTTTCTTCAATCGAATTATTTCTTCGAAATTCTTTTTCAATTATCCTAATCAATAACAGACGTATTTAAAATAAGAAATAAAACTATTTATTCGAGTAGATAATTGACATATATTGTATAGAAAATAAATTGAATCGAAATTAGATTCATATCTAATAAACCATAAAAACAGTTTAATCATGTATCTAGGAGATTGTATACCACACAAAGCATGACAAATTTGATACACAAAATAATAAGTCATCAACTAACAACATTTTTATGTTTTTTATTAATTAATTATTATTTCT